>VXAV01003551.1:77722-99081 GCA_013399715.1 Alectura lathami
TTTTTTTTTGTTGTTGTTGGTTTTCCAAGGCTTAATGAGGAAGCACGGAAACTGATCGCAGAATTGGGAAGCACATCTATCACCAGCCTTGGCTTTAGAGACAACTGGGTCTTCTGTGGTGGAAAAGGAATTAAGACTAAAAGTCCATTTGAACAGGTCTGTGATTCTATAACTTACTGGAATTCAATAGCTTACATTAGTAAAGATAGCATGTTTTATAAATGCCATGAGTTTGCTCAAAATGGATATCTATTGCGATAGTGGCACACAGCGTTATTTTCAAATTTATTTCTTGATTAGTTTCCTGCTTTTAAATGTGCAGAAGGATTGTGGTGATTCACAAATAAAAGATAAAATCTTACATTAGTAGGTCTACAGGCATCTCAATAATTCGATGAATTCTGTTTAGGGAGTTCAATGAAACTGAGATTTCAAAACTTACTGCCTAACACTCGTATTTTAGACCCACTAACCTCTGACAGATAAATCGTAAAGGTGTTGGTGTTCTAAGCTGTTCACTTTGCTCTTCAGTCAGAAATTATTGCTGCCATAGGAGAATTTGTGAAATTAAATACATTGCCATACTTTAACAGCTGCAGTTCAACAGGTGTCATTGTTGTGTTTAATTACCAGTAATTTGTACTTGGAGAGCAAGTGTGTTCACATTTGCCAGCTTTAAGAGGCAGTGGGAACTCTAGTGCAGGAGCAGTGGCAAACTCTTGGAGGCAGTAATGTCTTTCATTACCTGACTGCAGATGGTTGATTTGTGGAAAAATAAAACCCCTAATTTTCAAAAAAGCTGGACTTTCAACATTAAATATTTTTCTTAAAATCTGCCTATTAATTTTCAGTGCCTTGTAGATTTAGTATCCTTGTTTAAGTTTTCTTCATGGCTTGTTCTCATGCAGTTGATCTTTTCCTTGCTTATTTCTCTTCCTAAATAATACATTTGTCTGAACAAGTTAGTGTAGGTGATGGAATACTGAGAGATGGTTACATTTGATGATAACTAAAAAAGCTCAAGAAACTAATACTGATGTCTCCTCTCTGTCTGTTGCCTTAAATAGAAGTGTCTTTACCAGCTGTGACTTAAAGCAACAGGGTAAAAGACTTCACATTAACAGTAGATTGATATTTTCTATTTACAGCACATAAAGAACAACAAGGACACAAACAAATATGAAGGCTGGCCAGAAGTTGTTGAGATGGAAGGCTGTATCCCTCAGAAGCAAGACTAAATCTAAACAAAAGGAAAGAAAGAAAATGCACTTTCTGCCATTAATAGGGAGAGGGCTATGAAGGAGACTGTACTGTAAATAATATTTTTAAAGCATGCAGCCATCTTGTCAGTGTGTGCATGAGCACTGACATTTTGAATATTGGGATTATTTATTGCTAACACATAAAAATCCTTTTTGTAAATATGTTCAAAATGAAAGGAACATCAAATCATTTCTAAACAGGTTTCTTAAAAGCACAGTATTTAGTTTGCCTAGAGTAAATAATACCTTGTAGACCAAGTGGCTAATAAATTGCATATGCCAATAATAAACAGATCCTGACAGATGTTGTACTGTTTTCTAACATTGCTGTGAGAATATAACCTTTGTGGAATATGTAGATTTCAGAGATAAGTTAATAAAGAGCTTTAATTTTTTTTTATTCTCTGCCTTTTTTAATGGCAGCATCAATTTTTATTGAAGCTAATTGGTTATTCTAATACCAAGTGCTCCAAAACTTTATTTTGTAGTTCTCCACCAAAGCTGAGTAATCAGCAAAGGAAGAAAACATGATAGTGAAATACAGATATGCCATGAAAAGCACAATATAAGTTATTTTTTACTGAGAGAAGAACAAAAGTGAATGTATAAATAGTGTGCGTGATACTTAAAAGCAGCTTGGAAGGATTTGTATATCCTTGGAAGGATATACTTGAGAATAGTATTTACAGTGTAGAAGAGACTTGGCATGTTAAGCAACAGTAGTTACAGCAACTTGACCAGTTTTTATTACAAGTTTTGTACTGTTGCTTAACCATTGAGCCTGCCCATGGCTGTTCAGCCCTGCTGGCTAGTCATGTAGTGAGTGTGCATAACAGAACGCCTTCCTGCTGCAGCTCTAATGCCAGGAGTGGACTTCCCATTGCAAAGAACCTGGTAGAAAGCTGTCTGCCTTCTAGTGAGGGTTGTCCAGGGTACAGCATTATGAATCTTTACTGCCTGTTACATCTAATGTGAACTAAAGTCATTTGTGCTTACAGGGATACTAGAGAAAGCAGCGTATCTTTGGCTATGCAATGTATGACATTCAGACTTAACTGACAGAGGTATCTTCTTCATTTTTTTCCAATGCAAAAAAAAAAAAAGGACCAAGTTGAAGTGGCCTTATTCTTTAGCTTGCATCAGAGCTGTCAGAAAACATAGCTTCATTTTTAAGTAGGGCCAGCTTGGACTTTTCCTGAAACTAAGTTAGCATGATATAACTGAAAGTGTTGGTGTACACAAAACAGGGGCTGTTACAGAATAGATTATAGTCTCGTAGAGTTTTATGTCATGAGTTCTGGTATAATCTTCAAAAGCTTCTAGCTAGTACCATGGGACTAAAGCCTCAAAGGATTTTTAAGGAGCCCACAGTGTGAGTTGAAAACAGTGAAACTCAAATACTCTTATCATTAGTCTGTCTTCTGAGGTGAATTTAATTGTGTGCACTAAAAATCTTGAGCAATATTGGGAATTGCTTTGTAAGTCAAATAACCTGTGATACCAGAGTAAGACTGGACTCTGTGTCGTTCTGTATGTTTAACTAGCTTGTTAAATTATGTGGTTTTCCCTCAAGTTTAATGTAGAACAGCAATAAAAGCACCTTATATGGTGAAATTGTTTTTGTTAAATCTTTCAGATTTTCTTATTTAGGGAGATGTGTCAAAATCATGTATATCTTTTTAATTAAATAAAGTAAGGCACCTCATTTCTATCAATTGGAAAATAAATTTTATTTCATAACATTAGGTTATCGTGGAAAACTAATTGCCTGAGTCCTGGAATTTTCCCATAAATACATAAATACAGCAAGCCAGTATGGGTTATGCTGTGTTTTGGAAGATATTTGGCAGAGGCTTAAGGCAGTGGGGAGGAGGGGAGTGGAGCCTATATGAATGATTTCCTTGCACTACTGTCTTCTACAAAATGCAATGGAGGATGTGGGACAAAAGCCAGACCTCTTTTAGCCTTCATTTTAAAATTTGTGCCTTATTTTTCTGGCAATCTGAAGGAAGTAAACATCTGATTATTTAACCTGTTAAAGTTGCACCTGCCACAAAATATTTAATTGGAGTAATCAGTCACATTTCAACTAAGTGACCAAGCAAAAATATTACTTCTCTGGTCTCCCTGGTGTCTTCTCTTGTGCTAGGAAGTTGTCAGGTGTGAGGATGAAGGCATTTTGTACAAGTAGCTTGATGCTTTTGCGTGTCACCTGTGTGGCAAAGCTTTAGGATACACATTTTCCTATATAAGATGATGGGAACATCTGTAGCATCTTGAGGACGCAGGAAGGAAGGAAGGAAGGATGAAGATACAGAGCATCTCTACCTCAAAAAGTGCAATTGAGAAGAGGGGCAGGGCACAAGAAGGCTGTGACTTCATTTTCCCCACAGAGCACTCAGCAGGGATCCAAGTCCCCTTCATTGTAATCCATGGCTCTCAACTGCTGGACTAGCGTTGCTTTATGTGGGTAAGTCTTAAGAAAGAAGCTGAAGATCTCTACCTTGACGTGCCCTCTGCATCTGTCCTAACATCTTTCATGCTCAAACTTTTTTTTTTTTTTTTTCCCTCTTGAAAGAGCAGAGACTTTGACAGCCTTCCTTTCTTGAGTGCTGGTTCAGAAAAAGCTTCCGTTGCTTGGCATGTTTTGCTTTCTGGATGTCTTAATGTGTCTCTTAGTTCCCTCAGATGTTGGCAAGACTGGTAAACACTTGTGTACATAACATCTCCCAAGCTGTTTGGATTATTTGCCCTTTAGAAGCCAGATGGATAAAGCAGGAGGGAAATAAAGCAACAGCACTGCATGCGTTGACAGACTTTCCTGTGCAGATGGGGAGGGCCATAGCCGCCCCTCCATAAACTGGCTGCGGTGGAGCACAGGCTGGAAACTGCTGGGCAGCCTTCCCAGCTGCCAGATTGTTGCAGATGGTTGTGTCCCAGCTAGTTCAGCCTCAGACCTGATACCTTGCTTCTGATGCTGTGCTGGGGATGTGAGGGGCCCTGCTTCTTAGGGCAGTGTACCAAAAAGGGTCAAATGCCTGGACTTAGCCACCTGCTGCTGCCTCTGTGAAGAGCTGCATGTCTACGTAGGCCAAAAAAAAAAGAAAAAAGCATGGCAGAGGGAATGTGCTTTACTTGAGATAAATCATTACATTTGATGTCCACAAAAATGTCTGTTCCTTTCCTAGGGCGTTGGCTGTAGCAGGATGCAGTCCCACTGACCCGAGAAAGGCACTCTCAGCTGAGAAGAGGTCGTCTCCTCTTCGAGCTTAATGGATGGCAGTGGGAGTGCTGTTTTCTGTGGAACGTAGCCTGAAAATTTTCATGATGCTGCAGCAATCCCTTAGGGTTAATTATCTTCCTTGGCCTTGAATATTTCAACATTGTCTTTATCAGTACAGCCTCATGTTCCCAGATCTTGACAGATGAATCATCCTTCCCAACTGGAAAACTTCATGGATAATGTCTTGATCTATGGCTTTTATTTTTGCACTCATTTTCTCTAAAGCACCTAGCACACATGTGACACAATGCAGAAACTATACGTTGTGTTTTGTGGTGTATGAGTAAATGAAATAAAGTCTATCATCCCTTGAGGTATGTAGAAAATAAAACTTTCTTTCAGGGCTTTATTACATATATACGGAGAGGAGTAGGGGTCACTATAGAGCACTGTAAATAGTCCAGCCACATTGTGTAATTACATAAAATGCACGTAAATCACTGCGTTCTCTTCATTAAATGACTGATCCCTAGAGACAGCCCAAAGCAGCTGGTAGCTCTTCCTCTTGCACTACAAAGCAAGATGCTTGGTTTGGTTTCTTAGAATTGCAATAATGGGACTTTGGCAGCACAGTCAGCTCGAGGATTTACCATTCCTGGTCACCTCCCTAAGCCCTTATTGGTGTGTTGTTGCTGCAGTTTGAGGCTCCAAACCCAGCCAAAGCTCTCGGTTGTGGAAAGCTGCCATGAACCATATTGCTAAACGGACCCACAGGCGGGTCAGGGAAGGGATGGGGGGTGAGAACATGCTCAACTAGCTGGGCACGCAAACCCTGCCATGAAACCACAGCCTGATGCTCCAAAGTCAGCTAGGATAGAATTTAACAATTTCAATCTTTAAGTTTTGGGCAATTTTCATATTAGTTTCCACTGGTGTAATGAGCAATAACTAGCCAAAATTGTTTGGTTGGTTTTTAATCCCATATGATATACAGATCCTCTAAGAACTCACCATATTTAATATCAAAATATTATTTAGGCCATTCTGAGATAAAATAGAGTACCAAATTAATTTCTTAGATTATGGGGCAGATGAGACTGTGCAAAAGACTGGGACATTGTCCTAGACATCAGATGGCTGTGTCTATGTCGAGGAGCAATGCACCTTTCAGCTCAGACAATAAATGAGCATCCGCATAAACAATACTGAGTTATCTTCTTAACCTCTAGTGTGATGTCAAGCTTTTGTTCTAGAAAACAAAAGTGCTAACGAAATGTTTGGTTTTTTTGCTCCGCATCCAAATACAACTTTTCAGGTTTTTGGGGAAAATGACTAAAGAAGTCTTACCCAGTCAGAATTTTCAGCATTTTAATTGAGACATCCTGATACACACAGAAGTTGATATTTAAAAAGATTAAAATAAGGAATGAGAATTTCATGATTCTTGAAGAATTACAAGGAAAGTATGCAGCTCATTTAAAATTACATGGTATAAAAATAGGACGGCTGAGAGGAGATGGCCAAACCCTGAGTTAAGCTGTAATCATTTAGCCTGAAGATGCTTCATTTAGATGAAGATGCATGTTTGCAGGCCCAGCACCAGCAGAACATTTCAGAAGGCTTGTGGCACTCTTTTGTAATGAATCTTCGATTCTTTCTCCAGTTCAGTTAGGGCATCTAAACTCCATGTGTGTCTGCCTTAGCTATCCTAGCTTTATTACATCTCTTTGCTGCACAAACGAGGTTCCAGCCACCCTCCACTGAAATCAGCCCTGGCATCCAGATTCCAGCCTGCCCCGGAGTCATCACCAGCCAGTGTGATCTGGTGGCTCTGAAAGAATTGCTGCCTCGTGTCCCTGTCTGCCACCGCACTTTCAGCCTGCAGTGCTGACAGTGACCGGAGAGGATTAATCCTTGTTTTATTCTCTGCTGAGTAAACCATTCATTGCCTAACAGAACTGTCGGTGGGGTTACACAGTTGTCAATTCAGTGTGACAGCAGACTCTGGGACAGGCATTAATTTCTTAATGTAACATATTTTGGCTTTAGTAGTAATTAGTTTTTTAGCATTAATTATCTCTAGCATTCATTTAATATGGAGTTCACAAACACCACTCTCATCTGTGAAGGGAAAAAAGCATATTGGACTTCCAGAAATCCAAACCACAGGAGCCCATGTTTAGGAAATGCAACTTCATCCAGCTGATTATTGTGGTCTTTGCCTATCCCTGAGCACTGCACTGGGCTCTACAGCAGCACCTGCCCAGCAGCCGCTACTGGGATGGTTTCTGGGTAGTCCTGACTGGCAAACCATGTATTTCAAACTGTGTGAATTAAGAAGCAAATGCACTGGTCAGGCAGCTGAAAGCATTAGGTTGGTAATAGCGAGACCTCCTATTTTTTAAAAAATTACCAAGATCTGTTAGTGCTTTTGCTAGTTGCTGTGAACACGTCACTTTCTCTAAAATTCCTCGCTTATAGTCAGGAAACTGAACTACTTCCCTTCCTTACGCGTGCTCGTTGGAGGGAGAGGTGCGAAGCCCTGCTTCTCAGCTAGGTGCTAGCTATTGCCCGAGCCACCTGAGCTGGATCACCAAAAGCAAAAACAAACAAACAAACAAACAAACAAAAAAAAACACCCACAAAATTATTTGAAATCCTAAACATTGCTATTGCAAATCCAAATGTGAAATGAAAAGTAAACTCGTGACACCACATTCATTGTTGTTAGCATTACCGGACCGGGGTATTCCAGATCACCTGTCAGGACAGACAGGATACAGACAGGGAAAGATTCACAATTAGCAGCTTTGGCAGTTTATCTAGTACAAACAATAGCATTTATTCCACCCTGACCTTAAAATGCCTTTGACTTAATTCCCTCTGGGAATGTCAGTGATACAACTCTACTCTTAAAACACACAACCCCACAGACGTTTCTGTTTTCACACTGGCACCAATCATTTTTGCTTTAAGAAGAGGTTACGATTATCCTTTCTTCACAAAGTAATCTTTGGCATTTTTCACAGGTTTGCTACTTTTCACTAACTGCTGCTCCATGCACAAAGGGCATGGAGATAAGGCCTTTCTCCCACTCAAACTCTGAATTTCTTTCCAGTTTTTTTCTAATCTCTCTAGATGAGAGATTAGATGTCCAGATGAGCACATACAGAGCGACTTTTAAAGGGAAAGGATGGATTGTTGCAAATCTATACTGGAGTATTATAATGTGTTGTTTTCAAACTCAACAATCTTGATCCTCCAGTCCCAGCACTGGGAGAAAAACCCACACACTGTCCAGCTGAGCGAATGACGTCCATCCCAGCGCCATATGCCCACAGAAGTGGCTGAACCACGTAAGTTCCATGTAGGCTCCTCTTGGAAAGCTCAGGAGGCTTGCTGCCTTACAGACAGTTCTTCCTCTTGCTCTCACCCAAGCGGACACTTTCTAGAGTGTGGAAGGAGTAAAGGCAGCTTTCTGGAATAAATACTGCAATGGATGTCAGCCAATCCATTCAGCCCTGATGCTACTACACATCAGTGCATGCATCCTGGCCCTGCCCAGAACCACTTTTACAGGCACTGCCCATCCAGAACTACTTTTTTGGACGTAACTTAGATATGTGGCAATGGAGCTTAACCACCAGTATCACCTGTTACAGGCAGAGAGGGGCTCGCGCTCCCCATGCACTTGGCCCTGCTCCTGCTCCCCTTCAAGCACACGATGTGGGTGCAGCTGGGCACTGGCAGTGGCCCCTTGGACCACATACGCTGGCTCTGGCAATGCGCTGCCCCCTGTGAGAAAGGGTGATGCCATCTCCCATGCCATGGTGCTCTTCAGCATCCCAGGGGCCAGCGGGGTCCTTCTGCTGCCCATGAAGCTTCAAATCCCTCTCACAGTGTTTGTTCAGCCATTGTAGCTTTCATAAACCATCTGTTGTCTCATAAACTATGTTGCTACATCTCTTTGTTGCCTTTTATCATGCTAGGAGAAAATAAACTCTTCCCTCCCTCAAACCAGAAAAAAAAAACTATTAATAATATGTAATAACAAAAACAATTTTGTTTTACTTTTTAGATCTAGATGACTGCTTTGCAGCCTCAGATAGGAGTCATCTAAGCAGGCAAAGTCACCCTGAATGTTGATCCTGTCACAACTGCCCCCACCCCTCAGTGAATGCTGATGTGAGTGCCCTTTCCATTCCAACCCACAAAAACAGCCCTTTAAGATTTTTTTCTCCTGGGCAAATCCGTGAGGCTGACCTTATGCCCAGGAACCCAGGACCATTTTCTCCCCATTTCCCACCCCTCCAGAAGTTAAGACCTACTAAGAATTACATCGGCAATTTTCTTACTTTATAGATTGAGCATGGAAGAACCCTTAGGCCAGGTAAATCCAAGGTAACTTTGAGACCCAGATCAGCACTGCTTCAAAAGAAGATCTCGGTCTCCACGGTGAAGCCCCAGCAGCTGGTTTCTGCTCGAGCCCCATACAACAAAGTAGCGTTGATCCCAATACTGATCTCCATCGAGACATCGTTACAAGCAGTCTCATACAGGACACCAAGCACTTACCTCTGGCAGCAGCTTGATAGGGCAGATTGAGAGAGAGAGGGATTGAGAAAGAAAGGTTGCATCTCCACCTTCATATCTACAGCGACCAGCAGCATGTCCATGCTGGCTTACAGACCCTCTGCCAAAAGGTGATGCAGCATGGCCTGTAGAGGTTGTGCAGTTGTTTTCATTTTTGGAAGATGGGAACAATCTAGGGTTCACAGTTCCTTCTTCAGGGTCATCCACCAGAACGTGGGAGGTTGTTGAATCCTCCTGTGACAGCAACAGGCATGCTGAGGACCCTTCTCATCAACAGCATATCTGGGGGCTTTAGGTTAATTATCTGGTTAGGTCAATGGGGAGGGATTGCCCAAAAGTGGAGGGATGGTCCCCAAAGAACCAGCAGATGAAGGACCTGTTCTATTCCTGATACTCCACACAAGGTAGCAACACATCACAACACAGAAGATTTTGTTTCCTTCCTCCTGACCTACACATCCAACAAACGGTGAGAGGGAATCTGGTCACCACCTTTCATGGGAAAATTAATGACAGCCTGGCCAGCCTCAGCCAAAGCGTCTAAGCTGATTTATTTCTAAAAACTGCCTGCCAGTGAGGAACAAGTTAAGGGACTGCAACCTCTGACAAGTGGGAATTCTACCACTTACCATCGGAGCCAGGATTTCACTATATGCAGAGTGGATCTAAAAGAACAGAAAAACTACACAGAATAGTAATTAATGATCATTTAGAACAAAATAAGTGCTTCTCATCAGTGTGTAAGCGTATTAACTGCAATAGTCATAACCAACCTGATGATAAGAAAAGAACATTTCAGTAATTCTCTGAATAAGTTCCCCTTGCACATGCAAATATGAATCTGTTACAGGCTATAGTATCAAATATCTAACCAGCAAATGTCAAAGGCTGCAATCTTATCACATTAGTTCTGGAAACCTTTTACATAACTTGCATAATTTAAATATTTACAAAATATAAACTTTCTTATCAAAAATAGGTCTTTGCACATTTAAACAACAGAAATCCTTCCACACGATGCTTTTTTAAACCAGGAATTATATCATTGCATAAAAATAAACAACCTTTTCCAGATGTAAAATAAAATTAAGCCAACATATGGAGGGGGAAAAAATGTTACCGATAACATTTTAAGTATTTCAGTGGTGTGAGCCAATCCTTAAGATACATTGTGCATTGAACTTACGATACTAATGAAAAGTTCTAGCTGTTGCTCCTGTAAAAGAAAGTGATCAATGTTTTTAAAATCTTCCATTTTATGACAGATTTCTTTGGGCCGAATCTCATATGGTTAACTGTGAAAATGATGGTGAGCCCTGGCAAGAGGGCCAAACATGGGCAATACACACAGTCCAGCACTGGGGCGATGACTTGTGCACTCAGGTAGTGAGGAAATTTCTGCGAGGAACTGCATTTCCCTCAAATACCAAGCTATAGTTCTGTCCCTCCTCAGACCTGTCCTTTGTGCGTTTGAAAGACAACTTGTCTGAGACCCTGAGATTGCTGTTTGGCACATGACGTCAGCATGTTCACCAAACTGTGCTCCAGCCCCTCTGCTCCGGGCACAGCTTGCTCCAGGCCACAGGGCACTGCTCTCCCACCCCACCTCTGTGCAGGCATGCACGTTTCTGAGTACCAGATGCTTTTCTGCACATCATGCAGATAGCCTTCCAAAAGGTCACAAAGCAAATCCTTCAGGGTGAACAGCAGAACATACCTGTAATTTTTTTTTTTTTTTTTTTTGTAAGACCTGTAGAAATGAATCATCTAGTGGATCCACCTAATGTCTCTTACAAACCTCTCAGCCCTTCATCCTCTGGCTAACAATATCTAGAGTTTTCTCCACTGGACCTGCCAACCACACTGACCTTCATGATGTTGTGGCTATTCAAGCCCTGGAAAAATTTTAACTCTAACATGGAGTTACATGTTCAAATGCGCCATGAGGAGTCTTTTCCTGTTGTTTGAGCTGTCCCCATGTGCAGGCTGCTCTTCGCGCAGTTGTTCTTTCATACACCAAATGCTTGGACTACCCCTTGTTTGGCAATGCCCATTCCCCCTGAGGCTGATCCCCTGTAATCCCTGTAACAATAATCGCCACCTGCGTGGCAGCTGTGTGTACAGCACGGTGCAGGGTGATGTGGCTCTTTCTGTGCTGAACCCTACTTGCAGGTGTGTACGTCGGTCATGGTCTCACAACGCCGGCAGCGCACATAGCAGCACCAGACGAACTTGCAATCGCATCTTTCCACATGCCTGACCACGTGCGTGTTGTACCCACGCCCACAGCACAAGAGGTTGCAGCCATCAGGTCCCTCCGAGGTGCGGTTGCACTCCCTCCCCTGAGTGCCAGGGATCCCCAGTTTCTGATCTTCTACACAGTAATTGGGTGATTTGTTCACATACAGCAGGTCGTCTTTCTGGATTGGTATTTTTCGCTGGCTTTTCTCTTTCCTGCGTAACTTTTTTCTCAGTTTGTCTGATATCTGTATGCTATTTTCATACTTATCCTTTAAAAAACGGCCAATCTTTTCAAAGGAGGACATAGTTTTCCAGCAAGTTTTCACAGCACAGGACCCAGAAACACCATGACAACGGCAGTCCACTGACATCAGCTTTGCTACAGCCTGAAAGCAAAGGGAGAGCAACATTTGGATGTGGTCTTTCATTCACTAGGAATATGTTTTGACATCAGTAACCCAAATCACAGAATCATAGAATTGTCTGAGGGATCTTTAAAGGTCATCTAGTCCAACTCCCCTGCAGTGAACAGGGACATAGAATCATAGAATCATAGAATGGCTTGGGTTGGAATGGACCTCAGAGATCATCTAGTTCCAACCCCCCTGCCGTGGACAGGGCTGCCAGCCACTAGCTCACTAGATCAAACTGCCCAGGAACCCATCCAGCCTGGCCTTGAACACAGCCAGGGATGGGGCAGCCACAACATCTACAGCTAGATCAGTTTGCTCAGAGCCCCATCCAGCCTGACCTTGAAGGTCTCCAGGAATGGGGCATCCACCACCTCTCTGGGCAACCTGTTCCAGTGCTTCACCATCCTTATTAAAAACGTTTTCCTTATATCCAGGCTACAATGTCTCTGAGTATTTAATATTGCTGCTGCCATCGCCATTCCACTGATGGGGAAGACAGGCCACAGGAAGATGCATTTTACAAATCAGATTTCCACCACTGGACCCCCAGTATGGAAAGCCTGATCCCAGAATGGCTGAGGTTGGCAGGGACATCTGGGTCCATCTGGCCCAGCCCCTGCTCCAGCAGGGACACCCAGAGCAGGGTGCCCAGGACCATGTCTAAGAGGCTTCTAAAAGTCTCCAAGAAGGAGACTCCACAGCTTCTGGGCAGCCTGTGCTCATGCTCAGAAGGTCTCTAGAAGTGACTTACATGTGCATCCTGCAATGGCAATAACCAAGCAATATCTAATTCCCAGTAACAAAAGCCTGTATTTCTCACTAGCTATTAAGTGCAAATGACCCTTGTGGGGAACAGCAGGAGAGGAAGTGAGGAAAGGATTATTAACAGCACCATTCCTAAGATGGAAAAGATTTAGTTGCCTGTGACATCTTCTGTGGGTGCCTTGAGGCTACCATCAAGATCACCAGACAGACACAACGCAGACTGTGACTAGGGTGACAGGAATGGCTTGAGGTGTTCCAGGAGTGTCTGTGTGACCAGACACTGTGTCCAGACACTGCTGTGGCCCAACAGCTGAAGCCACAGATCCTGGAGTTGCCCTGGAGCAGAGCAGTGCTGGCAGAGCCGGTGCATCCCCCCATGTCTGAGCTGCAGAGAAAGGCCATGGAAGGAGCCACTGGAGCTCTGCAGGGGCAGCTTCAGCTCAGGTCTTCTGGAGTAAACGTCAGTTGCTGCTTACAGTATCAAATCCTGCTCTTGAAACCCATGGTAGTACTAGTATGCTTACGTTACCAGTGTTTCCAGTGCCCTTAGATGGGCTACGTCTCTATGCCCAGATGGATGCAAGCACTGGACGGCACAACAGCTGTCTAACCAGCACTGTGTATCTGCAGCCTGCGTTAAGCTTTCAAAACACACACAAATTTTGGCACAGTTTATATGAAAGCAAGTCTTATAGAACTGGAATCTGTAAACACCCAGTAACTTCCTCTATCTGGGACTGTAATTCTGATAGCTTGCAAACAATCAGTGTAATAATTCCTTCTGAAACAGCCAATAGTCATGGCATAAAATTATACAATGAGACTTTTGACATTATGGTTAGGAAAAAAATAAGGAAAAAATAATCACATCCAAGAGATAGTAAAAGGACAAGGCATTATAATTTTGTGTTTTGTTTTACCTTTCCATTGACTGTACTCTTTGTAGCCATCCGTGGACTCACATGGGCTGTTGGTTAATGGTGTGAAAAACACATGCTACTGTATTCCATTTTATTAATCTTCTCCCCCACATTTCATTTCCAGAATAAAGGCAATTAGAAAATATAACAGGAGTGAATTTTCTATTTCTTGAAACTTCTCATGCAGCCAATACAGATTCAAATTCTTCATCTATGGAAGAAACGCTATTTCTCACAAGGGAGAAAAGATAATAAAAAAACCTTTCATGCAGTTTATTAAAAATCACCCTAAATCTTCACTTCCTCCACAGCCCCCATAGATATTAACAGATACTAACTGTCAATCTATGCCTTCCTTACACTGTTTTAGGAAAGACCCAAGAGAAAACAAACCCATCTAACACCCTCCACTAGTATTCCTAGAGAAAGAGTTTTAATTTGTGCCTGCTCTTTTGTCCTGATCGTTCAGTGAGAGCAGAACCCTGGGAGCCTACAGAGCCCTCCTCACCAGGAATAAACTCAGGTCACAGGCTGCTTCTTTGTAGGTCAGCAGCACAAATGCCATCTTCCAACTTTCAGAGCAAATCAAGGCATGGTGCGGATAAAACAAGCTGTTTCTAACCTGTATGTTAAACTGTTACATTTCATCAAGGTAAATGTGGTCACAGGAGTTTGGGACAAGTCCAGCATGGTTAAATCCACGGATTTCAGAGGGAATTTAAGCCTGCCAGAGCATTCACAAATATATTGGCACAAGCCTGTGTGGTTATTTGAATGTAATTCTACCAACATTCTTAAAAATACACATGACCAAACTGATTGCTCGGAATCACATCTTTGGTGAATGAATAGGACTTACTTGTTGGTGGGGGTCCCTCTGCAAGCCATACACACAAGGCATTCAAAGAACCATTAGCAAGAAATAGCAGGTGTACGTCCAGACCTAAGGTTGCCACTAGCTTTTTCAAAGATAGCTGGTGAAGTGATGCACCACTGAGAAAGATATTTACAGGTGCTGTGGATTCCTTTTGGGACTGGTGATTTTTCCCTGCCCTGGAAAAATCCCTATGTGTGTAGTCACTGAGAGCATCCATAGCAGTTGCAAATATTTGCATTCTTTTTCTGTATGGCTCTTGCTCCTTCCATAAAGTTTTGATGCAATCTGCTTTCAAATGATGGATGGTGTCATCACAGCTGTGCATGCCCCCAAGCTACTGCTTCCCAGCTGCTAGGATGGGCAAGTTTTCTGGTTGGAATCTGACATATTTAGGGTCATCTCTGCTGACAGCACTGAGAGCTGACATCTTGCTTTGGCTGATTACAAAACAGAGCCCTGGATCTCAAGCTGTCATGTGAACTTAATGAACAAACTCCCAAAGCTGAACATCTGGCAAAATTTAGGGATCAGGATTCTTCTCCTGATGTTTGCTTGGAAACAAATCTAACACAGTGCCTACAAAGCTCATGCGGCCTTCTGCAGGGATGTGGCTGCAACACGCACTGGTGTCTCTGGTGCTCAGAGGAGTGTGACTTCCAGACTGACTCCTCAGCTGGTGCTCAGTGTCACACCTTTAAGTTCATTTGGTGATCATTTGGCGATCTTTTTTTTCAGTTATTTGTGAAATACTTTGATAAGAGTATACCTAAAAATAGCAAAACTTCATACAGATGTTAGGAGGTACATTGCTGATTGTACAAACACAGTGAACAGATGTGTCCATCAGTACAGGTTGGGACAGCTTTCTTAGGCTGGTCATGAAATCAAAATGGGTGTTTGTGCATGAGAAATGACCAGTGTTGAACTGAGCCAGGTCCACAGGTGTCGTACTCAGCCACAAGCCCAGCTGTGGCTCTTCCTCTCGCCTCTCGCTGACCCTAGGTGTGGTGGTGCTGGCACAGGACCACAGGGTTAAGTGATGAACTGGACACAGCGGTCAACACTGACCCCTGTCAAAAATTAACCTGAAAAAAGACCATTTTTAAACTGACTTCCTTTCACTGATTTGATATAGGAGAGGAGTGGGAAGATGTGGCTGCAACAGGCAGATGGGCAGAAGGCAGAGATTTATCTGCAGCTAAGGAAAGTGTCAGCGGCACTGTAGTTTATATACCCCTTAATACCAGTCACTGCTGAATAACTCCAAACTAAGCCCTCTTTTTGCAGGCACTGTTTTCAAGTGTGAGACAGGGGCTGTCACTACTTGCTTTGCAGTGGATTGCAGCAACTGCAATCAAATATCTTAATTTAAGCCACTGGTAGATGAGAGCGCAAGAGTATTCACAAAGACAAGCACACATCCTAATGGAGATACAACGCTCAAGAAGAGCTGCAGACTGGTACTAATCCACAAGCACCAACAAAAATAAACCCTCAGATGAGCTAACCTGTTTGCATGTGAGAAGACAAGTCCTGCAGATCAGATACATTTCCACTCATGCATACCTGAACAGAAATTCTTCCATCAGGGGAAGAATATTACTACAACAGTACTCACCCAACAGCGAGTACACCTATTCTTTTTGTAAGGCAGCTCACATGCGCATATCTAAGGACATCGAACATTACAATGCCAAAAGATGAAGAATAATTGTCTTGTGCAGAATAAGGAATGAAATCTGGACCTTCAGAAGTTCAGGTTACTGCCATAAACAAAGCACAACTCAGTTAAAGGATCATCACTCTTTTAGAATTGATACATCTTAGACTTAACTATGAGATGTAGAAATATAAAACGAGAATGGAAAGGGAGCAGGAGAATTCCCCACGTACCAGTTCCATGAATTACTCCAAACAAACACGGTATTGTCCCTGGAAGACTGATTTTGCAAGACACAGAACCAGAAACATTATAGCATTTCTTACAAAACGTCATAACGTACCAAAATATATTGCAAAACATCCTTCCTTTAAGCCCCAAAACATGAAGGTCAACATCTTCCAACATGTAGTCAAAGATTTTGAAACTAAAAGAATGAAGAGTTCTGTTAAACTTTACTTCAGTTAATATTGCTATTAAAAATCCCAAGCACCAACAATAAACATTCTCTTTCACTGTGGACAATGGTCAAAATATTTGCTTTATCCTACAGCTTGCTATTAAGTTACAAAATATTTATGCACGGAAGCTGACTACTAAATACTCTGCATATTTTCATCCAAGATAATGAACAGTAAATAAATCATTGCTAGAGAATCACTGAAGCTAATGATCTTCAGACGTGCAGTGGATGTTTTTTTTGAAATAGTGAAGTTTCATGGAAAAGAATGACCACAAGCATCGTATGCTAAGCCTGGGGCAGTGTACTTTGAGACCCTTGTTGCAGAACTCAGTTCTGTGAAAAGCCTGAACTCCTGTAACATCCCTGGGACCTGTTGGACCTTGTTGGACCATTGTGGGCAAGACCAAGGAGCTGATCCAACTTTAAAGAAATCAATCCCAAAAGAGAAGCTTCTTTTCTAAGCTAGGAGGATGGAGGTGTCCCTTCCTTAAAGCTGACCAGTTCCTTGGTAGGGTTCACAGAGCAAGACCCCAGACAGCAAGGCTGGTCCATCTGTGGGATGCAGCCGTAGCCCAGCCTGGGCAGGAATAAGCCCTGAGCACAAGGATGGTGTGGGAAGAACAGATGCTGTTACCAGAGACACGAGGACAGCGAACTGCTGCTGCTGCTGAGCTAACAATAAAGGTGAAGACAGACGAAACGGCTTCAAGGAGAAGACCTCTGTCGCCGACACCTAAACTCAGAAACAACATACCTTTTTCTCTGAAGCTCTTCAGGTGCCTTGCACTCTGCTTCCCTTCATCTCCACTGTCACACTGATCTAAGAGAACGGCAGTCTTTCATAGTGGAGTTTTACTGATTTCCAGGAATTCAGAGTTTTTCATCAGTCTCTGGACTGGATGGTACAACAGAAGTCTCAGTGTACGTGAAATGCAAATTGGCAGGGCTGGGCTGAAATGCTACCGTGGCTTGTTGTTCACTTTCTAATGACAAATACAATGATTAAAATAAATGTATAAGTGTATCACATATTAAAAAACATGAACTTCAAGAGACTGTTTTACAGAGATTATCTCTTCCCTCAACTATCCATCTCTACAAATGTAATTAATAACACCTGCTCTTTCTCTAATGAAATAAACACTTAATCTCCTGTTCCTCTTGTTAACACTCCCTACTACACAATGCCAACCACCATTCCCTGGAGATGATTTAGCTGACTGCATCTAATCAAACTCGAAGTAACTTTTCTCAGCATTTACTTGGTTTTCAAGTTTATTTCATAAAATCACAGATTGGCTTGGATTGGAAGGGGCCTTAAAGCTCACTCAGTCCCAACCCCCTGCTGTGGGCTGGTTGCCATCCACTGGATCAGGCTGCCCAGGGCCCATCCAGCCTGGCCTTGAACGCCTGCAGGGACGGGGCATCCACAGCTTCTCTGGGCAGCCTGTCTGTGCCAGTGCCTCACCACCCTCTGAGCAAAGGACTTCCTCCTAATATCTTACCTAAATCTCCCCTCTTTTAGTTCAAACATGGTGCCCCTTGTCCTATTGCTACACTCACTGATAAAGGGTCTCTCCTCATCTTTCCTGTGGGCCCCCTTCAGGTACTTGGAAGGCCGCAATGAGGTCCCTCCAGAGCCTTCTCTTCCCTAGGCTGAGACAGCTGGGATTGTTTGGCCTATCTGTATAGGAGGTCTTCAGACCTGAAAAGGGCATATGTCTCTGAGAGATTTTCTGGTTTTCCAGCAATATAAAATAATTAAATAAAATATATTTTAAAATGTAAAAGTACATTTAACAGGTTGGAGTGGTACCAACATGGCTCTTTTTTTTGATATGGTGGCTTACTATAGCTATTCCCAGACCATGACTGATAGGAACACTGTTTTCAGTAAAACCCACCCATGCTTCTTCCGGAATTACAATAGACACCAGCAAGAATGAACAATATATGCAGCCAAAACCAGGTCACCATTTCTCTTCTTAGGTTACAGCTGTGTCACTGAGCAGAATGTATTTAAAGAATTACAGGGTCAGAAAGAGCCATTAAACACTTACAAAGTTAAAAACTCCAGGGTAAAGCAGGGAAACTAACTTTAGAGCAAGAGCCAGAGCAGATGTAAGCCTCAGCCACTAGATTATAGACTCACATCCCCTGTGATGTTTCTGCTGTTTCTGCCCCATTTATTAGAGTCCTTTGGAGACCAGCACAGGAGGACCCAGCACCACACAATGTGCAGTGTTTGATGGCAGGAACACTTCCTCTGCTCCCAGGGCTTTGAAGTCTCTCACGCAAAGGAAGACCTATCTGAAGCCAGTCTCCTCTCTCTTCTTTGGCGAGTGCCCTAACCAGCAGGTTGCTTTAAAACAGGACATCATTTCCATCCCATCTTTTAAAAGAAAAGGTTAAATCTCAATTTCCTTGTTGATTCTAGACTTCTGCTCTCAGACAAGGACCCCAAACTGTGGATCCCAACTGGGTGATGGTGTCTGGTGTCCAGTGTGTCTGCTTATTCATCATTAGACAGAATTTAAAATGCAGGTTGTGATACTAACAGGATATGACAGACAATAAGGGAAAAAATCTTCAAGTAGTATTCTGATAATGAGACTAGTAAAAGTTTGCTACGGAAAAGAATATCAACCATCTATTTGTGAGTACTTTGACCAGCACTCTAGGTCTAACTTGTATGTTGTGGATTTTATTTTAACCCATGAAGTTTAGTTACTCAGTTAAAACCAGCTTTGATTCTGGGTTTGTATATGCTGGCTTTGGAGGTGTCAGCACGGTTCTTGCCACTTGTATGTGCAGTCAAGGACCGGCCTCGTCTGGCTACTGCCACTTTGGGAACAAAATGAAGCAAGCCATCCAAGCAGTCACACGTACCTGCCTCCCAGCCTCGTTGTTGTGCAGGTTCATCACCGCCAGCCCGCTCCCACTCTTGCCCGTCGCGTTCCTGATGGGCAAATCCAGGAAGCTCCTGCTGAAGGACATGCCGTAGTGGATGTCGTCAGAGCAGCCGCCCCAGTGCCAGCCCTCACTGGCTGAGCCCCCGCTCTGCAGCCTGGTGTCACACGAGCACTCAGTCACGTTTCCCGCGCTGCAGGAGCGCGTTACGGCGTGCACCAGCCCCGCCGCCGTCACGGCGTAAATGAACGCGGCCTCCTTCGTGCCTGCAAGGCAATGCAGGGGTGTGTTACCTCACAGCTCCCTCAGACTGCCTTCCTGGCGGAGATGCAGAAACCGATTTTACTTGCCAGAGCATTGTTAAAAGGGAACAGTTCTGCGGTTAAGGTTGTCACAACTTGATCTGCATAGTTAACTTGTTTAAAGCCATAGATTTTCGTATCCAAAAAGAGACTTCAGCGCCTATTTATGTGGCTATGCTATTAATTCTGCTGTTTCTGGCTGATTGTACCATGTGATCTTTGGTAACTGCTTTCTAAATCTGCTTGAGAACTTTACTGGCCCCAGAAAATTTTGAACCACTTACATTTTAATAAAAAATAAAATATATTTAAAAAAAAACACAGCATCCAAACCTAAATGCCTTTACTCTCCATTCTGCTTTTCACTGTTCAGATTGATTTGATAAAGAACAAGAAGTTAGTTCAGATTTTGGAGGAGGAACTTAAAGCTGACATGATCCTGGGGCACTTTGGTACACGGCTGAAACGCACATCATGTTAAATTTAGCAAACATTGAGCTTGTCATCATTCACCAAGCAAACAGCTCCCAGATCCTTAAGCCAGGCAGAAATCAGGATTGCACAAGAATATTTCAGTCATTTGCTTCTCCTAGGATAATCTGACAAAGACATCAGTAAACAAAGCCCTCATCTGTTCCTATTATATCTCCAAAGAAGCACAGATGTACCTGTCTGGGCCTCTTAAGTGACCTCTGGCATATCATGGCACATAGCATCACACACTCTCTAAACAAACCTATAATCAATGAACTGCAGCTAAAATTTCACTGTACTGATTTCCACCATTGTAAAAACACCCTGCTGTTTCCAGTCCCCAAAGCTCCTGCTCATTGACAAGAAAGTTCTTGTTTCTGTCTTCCGTTCCTGTCAGTCTGTGGTGCTGGTTCCATAATCCGTCCATTTCCCTGGAACATACTAGTGGAACTTTGTGGACAGGCAGTGACACACAGCGGGTCTTTAGGAGCAGCTCTTGCCATTGGCTAGAAGGACTAACACGCAGTGCGGAGGGTGACCTACAGAAGAGTAAAAAGCTTGCTTCCCTCTCCATCCCCGTTTTGGAACATGCATCTCTTTTTATTGCTTATTTTATGATGTCATGATTTTTTTTCTTTTTTATTTCTATAGTATAAAGTGACGATTGCACAAAACCAAGATGAAGTGCTGCAACACTTAATGAAGCTCATGTCGGTGGCTGTGCTGAAATCAGTGAGCAGGGTGCTCAAAATAAACTTTTAGAAACAAGGCCTTTGATAATGCCATTTGAAACAAAAAAAAAATGTCCCTATTTCTGCGTGAATCTCAGCAATTTCATCACCAGTTCACGTAACAGAAGCAGCTTTGGTCTCGCTGTGTTGAGCACTAAGGTCTTACTGAGTGCCTGTAGGTCTCACTGAGCACTAAGGTCTTACCGAGCACATTTTAAAGTAACTCCTGTTAGGTTTGGTGCCGCGAGCAGATTTTTACCTGCAGTCAAGGGGGCTTTTCGAAACCCTGTGTGTCACTACCCTGCTCATTTAGCAATCACGACACAAGTAAGTGCACAAAAACATCAGCCTAAGAATAACAACATTTCAACACAGTTAAGTGGATCTACTTCAAGGCTCCGTCACCCGCGGGTGTGTTAAGCAAAAAAATGACAACAGGTGGCAACAGCTCGGCCAGACAAAGCAGCGCCTCTCTGCCCCGCGCACACGCGCGGCCGTGGGCAGGCTCCCGGGGCGGACGCACGG
>VXAV01003551.1:101050-112742 GCA_013399715.1 Alectura lathami
TAAATTGGTCTGGAGTCTTTGATCCTAAATTTTTACATTTGGGTTTTTGTCTAGAAGCTGCAGAATCTTATGTTGTAGTAACAATTTACATAAGATTTCAATTAGAAAAACGTTGATTTGAAAAATTCCAATCCTATTTGTGTGACATTTTATGTATGATATCATAAATAAGTTCTCTCTTGGGATCCGATGTGCTGGGATCTGATTTTGTCTACATTTTATTCTGCAATAGCCATTAAGTAGTTAAGAAAACATTTTGATCATATTCACTGATGTAAAATGAAACAGTTGCAGTTTGGAGGGCTGATGCTAAAGGATACAGATTGGAAGGAATTTCTTGAGATAGTCTGGTTCAACCTCTGTCAGAGACTGGAATCAAACCACATTTTTCCATGAACATCTGATTTTAAGAGGTTTGGATTATTGTGTATTTTTGTGCTAATCTCCCATCTGCCTCTCTTTCCATCTGTTTCCGTATGACCGCTGCACCACCGCACACAGCTCCTGCACCTCCTCTCTGGCTGCTGCGGCCTGGTCACCCATGAGTACCAAGTACCAAGTCTGAGTCATCAAAAATTGCTATAAATCAGGGAAAATAAATTTAGTTTGCGACTTATCTTACATTCGTTTTCCAAGGTGGGGCTTTCTTTGCCTATTCGTACTAAAGTGCCCACATTTTAAGAAGCAGACAATAAACTGTTTTTTTTTTTTTTTTAATTGAAAAAAAAGAAAAAAGGGAAAAAAAAAAAAAGGAGGAAATGTATCTAAGTTGAATGGTGTTTCCTGACTGGACATTTGCGAATTTACTTGTTGATTATGATTAATGTGATCTTGACAGAGGCGATTTTCTTTTGTTCTTTGTTAGTTAAAGAAAAATACTCTGTTGTGTAGAATCTGTGTGAATAAGCATATCACTCAACAGATAATATCCTTGGAAGATGGACCAAATATCTCTTAATAAAGTCAATGGCTAGCATTGTCACCATGACCAAGGCCTGTTGTCCCACTTACTAGACACAACCACCTCTGAAGTTAAACACTCTTAAGTTTCCCAAAACAAGTCACCACTTTTGGAAGCTTGGTTCAAATGGTTTTCCTTCTCCTGGAACTTCTGATGCCCAGCAGTGGCACACCAATGTCAGTACAACATAGCATTCTGCGTTATCCGACCTGTACATCTCTACTTGGCTGCAGGACAGTGTCCATCAGCCCTGGGAGCTGGGAAGGTGCTGCACTGAGAAGCTGGAACCATTTCAGCATGAGGTGTTCTCCTCAAGGTCTGTGTCTATTGGCTGCAACCAGCTCCTCTGAGGGAAGCTCCCAGGCTGTTTCCAGGTGTCGTGTGCCAGCAGAAACAGTGTGAAGGCCATATGTGCTGTTCAGCCTTGAATATCCTGATTTGGAAGGCACTCACTCATTGAGTCAGTGGCCGTGAACCGCTGTAAATCCACCTGCCAGTGAAACGTTCAAAGCAGGGCCACACTTTGATGGCGCCGTGGTGCCTCAGCTCCCAACACACAGATCTGCACACTGCCAGGATTACTGGACACTGATACTGCATCACCTACAAACCTGGTAGGCCTGGCCCAGCCCAGCGTTCCCACACCCCTTGTCTCTGCCTCCATTCCCTTCCTCCTTGGCTGGCAGGAGGAAGCAGATGTGTGCAGGGAGACCCAAGACTCCTGACACCCCTGGTACAGTGTCCCCTTGCAGTGTAGCATCTCTCTGAGAGGTGATGTTTCAGCAGACACGTTAGGCCTTAGGCTGGCAGTAGAAGGGCAGTTAGAGAGGGAAAGAGATGTTCCTTCTCCCGTACAAAGTCCCCCAAGGTTTTGTATGGTGGCTGATAGAGCCTTCACAAATACGTGTGATGATTTCAAAGCCACCCCTTAATATCATCTCTATAATAGCTGCACAACACCAAATACAGAACCACATTTTCTATGTGCTGGATATGTAAAACATGGAGAAGCAGGACTGGGAAGATAGGGAGAGAGCAGACCTCTCACAGTCCTTTCCATTCACTATTAAAAATCCCAAAGAATGTTAATGAGGTCTCCAAGAAAGTTTCCTGGAGCCAATAACTTCAGTGGCTGTTGCTGAAGCAGTTGCAGAGCAGATCTGGCAATCTGCTCCTGCTGGTGATGCACTGCCAGAGAGGGCCTGGGCTGGAGGAGAGGAGGGTCAGGCTGGCTTTGGAGTCTGGAGACTGCACTTACCGGCATGGACGCTAACCCTTGAGATCTGCTCACATTTTGGGGGATCTTGGGAGCAGATCCAGTTTTCTTCTGAAGTGCTGCTGGCAAATTCTGTTCTCTGACACGGGCAGTCTAAATGTTGCTATTGTCTAGAGTTACTCCACAGACATATTTTTTGGCACACCAATATTAAGTAAAATGTGGCAAGGGAATGCTGATAAGGCTTCAAAGCATAACTAAGAAGGGTGTGAAAAATGTGAAAAAAAAGCCAAAAACCTACCATAGGTTTTAATTCTGACTGCACCCACATCCCACTTATGACTAAAACTGGTCATAAAGTTGTCATTGATAGCAGTGCACCTTTTTTGCCATCTATAAATTCATCTCGTTGTTCTGAGAACAGGAAATGCTCTAGGAGGTGCGAGAATTAAGAACATTTACCTAATGTTTTTCATCATATTTAAAGCAGCATTGTTATTATTTTTTTTTTAATTTCTATTTTTTTAACATGAAGTGTATGAGATCGGAGGAGAGTGGGTGCTCCTGGCTGGTGTTGCAGAACTTCCGGGAGGTAATGATGTAGTTTGGTGAAACAATCAGCTCAAGTGTGCAAAAGAACCTGAGTGGTCTTAGTGGGGAGAAGTGCTGCTTGTGTAGTTTTGAAATCAGTGTCAGACTCCCCTGAGTGTGTAGCACAACTGCTTTGTTGCTGTATGTGGAAACCTGCTTTATACATAGGTCTCTGAGAGGAGCGGGATACGATGCCCTGTATGTGTGCACGCATGCGTTGTATGTTAGGTACAGAGCTGGTAAATGTGCTAGGGTAAATTGCCCTAGAAGCAATGCAGTTCAGAACTTGGTTCACATTCCTGCCCCAACTGCTAATTTATGTTAACACTTTCCACAAAACACTTTTACAGCAATAATTTTGTGATGTCTCACAATAGTGACATGAATGGCATGCACAGAACTAATGCCGTCCTGTGCTAAGAGAACTGAGATTCAGAGAAAGGCTTAACTTGCAGGTGTCAGATGGTACATCATCCTCAGAACCATGACTAGAACCTCAGCTTTTCGTTACTAGCACTATGTCTAATGAGTTGCTTATCCTTTGACTGAGAGTAGTGATTGAACCAGAAGAACCCACTCTGTTGCTCTTACAATGCAAAGCAGACAGTCTATCATATTGTCATCCATCTAGGCAGCGATGTGCACCTAACCCATAAGCGTTTGGCCTGGTCACCAGCCTCCTTGCACCCTACGTGTGAATTTACCTACAAGGCTAGTTTCAAAAGGAGGAAACAGGAAGAAATGGGAGGGAATGACCTTATGCTGACAAGCACACGATGCTTGTAATCACTTGCTACCTGCAGCGTGGTGGTGATAGGAAGCAAAGAACGAACAGCCTAGTATTTCAAGTCCACAGTTTTTCAGGTTGTGTGACAACAGTTAAAACATCCCAAGCATGGCATTCAAATCATTCACTACCCACCCTTTCTCCCAGTTTCAGTGCATGGATTTAATCTCTTCTGCCTCAGCACTTCTCCTTTAGTCCATCAGTAATCCTTGTCCTGTTCCCACTTACAACTTTCGATTGACAAAAGTAAAAATAAAAACATCATACAGCCATGGTCTGGGTAATCAAGGCCCACATTAATCTGTGTCTCTTCATGGAGAGTGTGCATGCCAGGTTTTAAAAACGAAGGTGCCAGAAGCTCCCTGGTAAGAAAGGAATCTGTCCCTTTATAAAGGTTCATTTTAACATCCAACAGTAACACTTCCAAAATTTTCATTGGGCTAGCTGTGGAAAGTCTGAATGTTATTATTATCTGTATAAACATCAGCTCTTTCCCTGAATTTTACTAAATCTTTAGTCTCAGTGATATCTTGGAAAATCTAACTTGTGAAAAAAAAAAAACACATTATTTGGTGTGTGAGAAACAGACTTAATAGTCTGAATTTTTTGGACGCCCTATTTTGTCATTCACATCCTGAGCGATATGCGTGTCCCCATGATGCTCATGATCTGGAGTATCTCCACTGTGCCACCTCCTACTTACGCTTTCTCTTCTTTGTTCTTTCTGGGAACGCTCGTGCCAGACCCTGGACCTTGTAATCCTTTCTTTTGCCATTCCTTTTTACATTTGTCACACTTTCTTCCAGACATCACATGGCACACCCTCTTCAGACACACAACTATTTTACAAAACATCACCGCAGAACCCTGAGGCACTGGTTTTGCATCTCAGGATAGTGTAAAATCCCTGTGCCTCCCAAGTCTTCTTCTCTAAAACACATCACTGACACTGAATTTCGTCTGCCAACATGATACCTGTTTCCTGAGCTGCCTTCTTACTTCATCTCATCAGTGATCCACTCCATCTCTCTTTCTAACACGCTTTTTTTTTTGGCTGGAGCAGGCACTAGAGTATTTGAACCCCCTTAAACCTTTTAGCACCATTGTCACAGAGGGTCTTTCAGCTTTGGAAACCTTACGCTTATTATATCACCACAGCTGTGGTATTTAAACACTGTTGCATAAGGCACGGTGGTTGTGGTTTAGAATGTGTGTAGCTACAGGCAGAATGCCAAAGTCTACAGGGTTTAGGCTGTCCCCAACTTACTGAACTCTGCTAAACTGGCAAATTATCAAAGAGCTGAGGTTTGACATCTCAGCAACCTTGTAATAGCACAGACCTAGACCATGCAAAAGTTAAGGCTGGTGGGGATAATAGGGAATAGTTTAGGTTGTTTGGGGAGTTTTTTGTAGTTTTATTCCCCTCACACAGGTACTTATTGTGCTAAAAATCATCTATTTGGAAGCTTTGAATCTCACCTTTTGAGAGATTTGAGTGGTTGAAGAGCCACAACATGCCTTGGGATTCATCCTGGGCAGGAGGGCAAGGAGGGCAAGGTGCTTGCTGCCCAGCCCCATTCAGGAATTGCTGCCACCAGGTGTGCTGGAGCCAGATATGTGACCCCATGCTGCCCCGGAGGGTGCAGGTGATCCCAGGACTCCACGAACACCAGGAGCCCTGATGGAGGAGCCTCAGCTCTTGCAATGTGTGGGTCAGTCCTGGCCCCTGAGACGGCTTGTCACTGCCTCTGCCTTTCTTTGCCCATCCTGCAGAGACCGTGCTGCAGCTGGAGAGCTGGGAACTCTTGTCAGCTGCAGTTGCTGCAGTTTGTGAAAGAGTCCCCAGATGGAACATAAAGTAACTCACAAACACAGCTGTAAAATGAAGTGCTGTAGTGTCATAAATACCTGTTTTTAATAGTGTACACAGTATTGAATTTCCCTCTTGAATGAGCAATTTATTTACAACCTCTGCACCAAGTTAGTGACTTTTGTCTAGAAATTAGACATATTTTTATAGTTTCAATATGCTCATGGCAAATGCTTTCAACCTTCATTGCTGCTCAGAAAAATTAAATTATCTCATGATTCAAAACTTTCCTCTCTTTAGCTGATGAAGGACAACAGGCTGGACCATGAAGTCTTTTAATTTCTACTTTGTGTAAATATTAATCTACTTTATTTCCTAAGTATCTTTAGCAGTTACATTAGCATTTAGTGTCTCATCAGCCTTCCCCAACTGTGCTTTGTACTTTCGTGCTTGAGAGCCTAACAGATGCTTTGTCACAGTTCCTGAATGTTTTTTATGTCTGTGGCTGTATCTACGGAAGAGAATAGGAATTACTTTTGAAATGTGAGCGTAAGCTACTTGTAGTTACTCAGAATTGCTTCCTAATATCAAACTTCCCATTACCTGTGGTTTAATGAAGCATAAGTCTTCTTTATCTGAACGATGCAACCTGCTGCAGCCTGCAGGGTGTCATCTGTCATCATTCATTAATGGACAAACATGGTTACATGACTCAACAGACATAAAAAAAAAAAAGGGAAAACAAGTCTGTGTTCTGGAAATGACCGTCACTGTCTTTTCACTGTCTTTACTCCATCTTGTGTTTTCTAATGCTTTTTACACTTCTTTTACATATGTTGGTTTAAAAAAGAGCAAAGAAATACAAACTTCTCTCTCTGTCTGCCCATCAGCGTGTCCAGGACATCAGCATATGCCAGCCAACAATATAACTGATTCTGTAGGAAAAATGTGCAGAGTGACTCAGTGTGTTTTGAAGTACAACTCAATGGACATGTAATTAAAAGCTTTCATGTATGTATAGGAAGCTTGAGTGTGCATTTTAGATGCAAAAATATATGAAAGAGAACTCAATGTACTCAATGTATTTTGTTTTACTGTAGCTGTCTTTTTTTTTTTTTTTTTTGTCATTGTCATGGTTTTGGAGTATTGCAGCATTATTTTTATTTTTATGTTTGAGATTGAAAATACTGTAATTAGCAGTGACAGTATTGTCTCTGTTAATACTCTCCTTCTGGCAAATGTGGAAATTGAGAGAGAAAAATAAAAATACAAGCTGAATTTAAAGGACAAAGAGTAAATAATTTTCAGATGGTTTTACCAGTAAAGATGACATACAATTATAGAAACTGGCAATGTTAAAACTAGAGCAGGATATTTAGCTAGAATATCTAAATACCAACGGTTAAGTAAGTCATACATATTCAAATGAAGAGGAACATATTCTCAGGTCTGGTTATCAAATGCCCAGAGCTTGCAAATATTCCATATGGTCTCTATTTGATATCTGTGACTATTTTGAAGGAAATAAAAGGCACTGACTGTATAGTACAAATAATGCAGAAAAATAAGCGCCTACTGAATCAGACTGTATCGGACTTTATTTACATCATATAAACTTAACAGAGAAGTAAGTGTCTATTGGCTCAGATCCCTGCAGCAGTTTTGGAGGACAAAGTTTCATTGTATTATTTCTGGCTATAGAGGGACTGTATATTAACTTTAAATTTACCTGCCTTACAAAAATAAGCAAACTGGTTTTAAAAAAAGAATCAGATGCAAAACTATTCCCAAGCTGCTGAATCTGTGAGTTTCAGAAAGTGGCCAGGAGCTATGGAAATGCCTTTTTTATAGAAGTAAGCTTTAAGACACTTAAAGCTGAATGCCGAGGTGATGTGTTACAAGGGAGACTGCTTTACAGTAAGACTCTTGAGACCGCTTACGCATGTGTGAGTGTGAGAGTTGGTGCAACCTGTGCACCAAATCCCAGAACCTATGTTGCAGGAATACAATTCTGCCTATTTAAAACAGGGGTCTCCACCTCACCAACACAAAATTTCTCCTTCTTTAGTATGCAGTTACTGTATTAGGACCAACTGAAAAGGAGGACATGATTCTGTAAATGCACCATGTAATTTTACATATACAGGCAGGAGGAATATTAAAAAGGTAGGTGAGACACTTTTTAGCTTTTTTAATTTCCTCAGTCTTTGTTTTTTGACACCAACAGGCCATTCTGCTATGAAAAAGGGTGTACCCAACAGAGATATGATGAAATTCATCTGCTGGCGAACAAAGCAAGGGGAGGTGAGGGAAGAAATGACTCTTGTAAAAGAGCATGGAAAACTGAAATATGCTCCCGCCCCATCCTAATGTTCCTCTTCTCACACTTTCTCCTTCTAACAGATTTCAGGCATGTGGTGGACCCCAGTTGTAGATATGAGGAGTCTTAGTTCCAGAGAGGCATGCTGAGTCCAGAGGCTTGATGAGATGTGGAGGAGCCTATGGCTATAATGAGGCTGCGCAGCTCTCTCTGACCTTCTGAGGAAACAGACCATGCAGCTCACCCACTGTCACTGACAGGACAGTCTGTAATCCCTACAAAAGTGGCTGCAACACAGAGGCACTTTGGCTTACCGACAAATTCTTCACTGCTTGTCCACTAAAATAAAATGGATGGAGGTCACAGTGTCACTAGCTGAGATCTGCATATCAGTCAGCAGGTGAAGGTGGTGTGTGGGGACCAGAATAAAAACTCCTTCTGCTGTGCACAGACAGGGGTGAGGTGAAAATGGAAAGTGTGGGACCCCAAGAGGAGATGGTGAAAGTGGAAAAGAAAGGCTGAAAGATCTTACAAAAGGATATTCAATGAAGGGCAGAAAAAGGTTTGAGAAGAAAAAGAAAGGGCTTAGAATGCTTTTGTAATAGAAAGGGAATTGTTTGCAGGAATTGTTGGGATGAGCTGAGAGAG
The DNA here is from genome assembly GCA_013399715.1 of Alectura lathami. Taxonomy (NCBI): domain Eukaryota; kingdom Metazoa; phylum Chordata; class Aves; order Galliformes; family Megapodiidae; genus Alectura; species Alectura lathami. The sequence continues at coordinate 109,384 of VXAV01003551.1, forward strand.
CCCATGAATTGCTTGCCTGCATTCATCTTCATAAAGAACAGTGTAAGCATCTGAGTAAAGCCTGAGCAAATCTGAAGAACTTTGTGCTTCAGAGCTTTGCCATTTTCTATCCATCCAGAAGCCCTTCTGGAGAGATCTTTTCAAATAAAAATGTGAGCAGTTGAGAGAAGTAGTCTAGACATGAAGAAAAGGACACAGGAAGTGAATCCACATGATGTACACATGTAAGTAATCGGTACCAAACAGCACTATCTGCATTCTGGAATGGATGGCCATAAAATGTTTGTAGATCCAGCAAGCATTAATATTAGCTCAATGTGTGGCCATGATGAGTGCTTCCATAGTAGCAGCTAAATCTAAGATACCAAAAATAACCTGGAAAGGTATCTAGCACTTATGCTAAATGTTTTCTTCTCCTTCAGAAGTAATAGGTTATCACACATGAGCAAGGGAGGACCTTAGATTTCTATCTATTTTGAATAGAATAGACAGAAAACATACAAATATTTCATGGTCTGAATCTGAAAAAAAATAAAGCTGGGTCCATCTATACTATTTTGTAAAAGATTTTGCAGCACAAAAAGGGAAAAATCCACCAGTGTTTTGTCATTGAATTCTTACCAGAGCCTTTGTAAATCAAGCCTTGACTTTGCTTTCAGTTTATATAGAAGTGAGCTGCCACTTGGTCATAAGCCATGGTTTTCACTTCAGTGACTTGTCAAGGCTGAATTAATGACAAAACCTTACATGTGCCGAAGGATCTTTCTCCCCCTCAGTTTTCCTTACCCGAATCTTCTATGCTCTGCCCTGTAGAGCCAACAATATCATCTTGGTTTCCTAGAATCAAGTAACAAATATTTAGTGAGGTGTTTTCTCTTACAAAGATCCCAGAAAATGAGTCCAGGAAAGGGGCAGGATCATCCCAACTTTCCCAAGCCCCAGAAGATGGCAGAGGCATGGTTATGATGGAGAGAGTAAAGCTAAGTCTTCCATTTCAAAGTGGAAGAAATCAAAGCAAACCTGCAGCAGGGATCACCTCTTGAGGACAAAANCCTTTCTGGATGTGTAGGTACCATCCTTGGCTGGCATACAGCTCTCAGTCAATTTGCTTCTGCAACACTGGGGTGTGCTACCTTACTGAATCTCTCCCAGCAGGTGTAGAATCATGTTCCTTGGGGTGTGATGATGGTTCTGCTCTTTGAGTCCTGGTACCTTCTAAACAGGTCAGTGCACCTGAGTAGAACCAGAAGACATCTGAGTCAGTGTGTGCTCAGAGGAGCTGGGGCCATTTTTCCATTACAGATGAAGCTCTACATGCCCTCACCCCTGCCTCTGCCCCAGCCATGACAGTGAGCAAGGCATAGGCAAGCACTGGCATTGCAGGGTTGACCATTCCATGGTCAAAATACATTTTTTTTTTTTTTTTTCTAGAGGACATCAGTCTAAACTAGAAACAGCTGTGAACTTGGACAACAAATAATGACTACATAGCTGATATTTTGCCCCTCAGAACACCCTAGGTAAAAGCCCAGTTGCCCAGGCTGGAGCAGAACCACAGACAGCATGCCCTATAGGAAGTGCCGTAATTGCCTTACATGAGCTGTGCTGTGTTGTCGAGACAGCCTCCACTCCAGACTGGCTCCTGTGGAGCCACAGATCACTCATTAAAATGATTTGCATCTCTACTGAATCTTAATTAAGGAAGTGTGAGGAGCAGGTGTTAACTTGTTTTATAGAGTAATTATAGTCCCTAGTGATTCCCTAGGCACAACTAGATCTAGTTACAGAACATTCAGAAGTTCCTGATTTTGTCACTTTTTGTCTCATTTACAGCCTTGTATTTCTAGCAGGTATTTATTAATATTAATTGTAGGATAATGCTTTGAAGTCAGGCACCCTGACCCCAGGAGCTGCAGGACAAGTCCATGAACATCACTTTAGTGGGGAACGATGCTGGTTCTGTCTGCAGCTAACCTGAGAGACTGCCAGCTTCATCCTGCCTCCAGCTCATCACTTGCCTTTCCCCTCTGTGCCTTCAGGGGTGCTACCATTCACCTACTGGCATAGCTGCTATCGAATATCTGCCCAGCCCAAATCATCTGAAATTGCTCAGGTTATTTTACACACTATAATTTTTGGAGCTATATTCTAGCTTACATTGTTTCGAGTGACTGTGTTAGAGAGCAATTACATGAACAGATATATCCACAAAGTAATGGGGCAGCAATGTGTGGAGAAATGCACAGAGCAGTAAACTCTTCATGGAGCCAAAGTAGGATATGTGACCAAGATGTTTGGTTCAGGCTTTTAACACCTATTAGGTGCTATAACTGCATAGTAAAGTCAGCAGCCCCCAAAATTACCTTAGGCTCTCCATACACTTCCAGGACAGGAATAAATTCTGGAAGCTGGAGCTCTTGGATGCAGACCAGGTACTTATCTCTGATCTGGTGTCTAAAGCTAAAAAACAATCTCTTTCCTTTGCTGGAGTTGAGTGCCTGCCAGCTTGGCTTGTCTCACAGAAAGAGAGACATCCGTTCTGCGCTCCTGTAAGGCCGTAAACAGAGATTTGTTCTTCATTTTTGCAAACAAAGAGACTTGAACCTGTGTGCCCTATCTTACCATTGAATGTTCTTCTTCCTGGATTACCTGCAGGGTTGGTTTCTTCCCAGCAGCTCCAGGAGGAAATGTTGAGAATGCACCACCCCAGGCCATCCTGGGGAGCATGTCCTGCTGGTGGTGATGGTTGGGCTTGTGATCAAACATCTACCTGCTCAATGAATCCCACAGCCACTCCTCTGTTTAGCTTACATTAATCTCTCAAAACTTTAGGCATCTGTCAAAGTCTTCTAAGCATTGCTTTAGGCTCTCTGTTCAATAAGCAATACTGCAGAAGTAATAGATGCGTTTCTGCAATGAGTACAAATTGTGACTACACGTAGTTAAAATTTAAAAAGTTAAAAAGTAGTTAGTTAAATATCTGGAGTGAAGTAGGAGAAATGTAGGTCCAACAGCTGAAAATAGATGGATAGTCTCTAAAAGTTGTCATGCTTGACTTCCAAGCTGAATCCGCTTTGAGGCTGAACATACTTTGGGTATGTATTTGGGCCTTCCTTTCCTAGCTAAAGGTGTGCTATTTTGATAGCTTCACCAGGGCTTCAGTGCTGAACTGTTCTTTATTTTTAAAGGAAGCTAGTTGTGGGCTGCATCATGCTGGGTGGTGCATTGCCTAATGATTTGCAAGGTCAGGTTTTCAGGGTTTAAAGTGTTTTCCATCTTATTACGACAAATAGGAATCAGCAGGTTTCTTTAAACACATTTGAGACAAAAAAAAAAAAAAAAAAAAAAAAAAAAATAAC
>VXAV01003551.1:133580-151446 GCA_013399715.1 Alectura lathami
TTTTTTTAGAAAAGTATAGCAGGAGAAATCCACAGGCAGAAATAAAGCCAACTGGCAATGAAGAACAATGTACAGGACAAGAAATGAGCAGAAATAAAGGAGGAAATGTTTACTGCAAGGCTATTATTTTTGTATTTGTCTGTGTAGGAATGGTATCAGATTCAAAATGTCATTGTTAGCTACTATTTTCTTACCTAAACAATGCACTGTAAAAAATCTTTATAACAATTAATTACTTACTTTCTGGATACTTGTATCCTCAGTAATGTACCTGAGCCTCAGATCAGAGCTCTCTCTCAACAGTTTTATAGTCATAGCATGCCTATTAAGGCGACCTTGTATTTCCAAGCAATCACCTTAGAAGCTTCACTATAAGAAAAGAATGTGCAAGAAGACTTGGTAAGATTAGTGTGCACAAGCAATGCCATGCATTAGGTATGCAGCAGAAGAAACTGAACTTGCATGTAAAGTGTAACAATGCAAATCCCCTCTCCATTTGCAGTGCTTAGATAGTCACTGCAGGTCTAATTGATAACCATGCACTTTTCAGGTCTTGAAACACCACTGGTGTGACATAGGTTTTATGTGAAATGACAGCATACAACTGTGACTGCATATGATGCTAAATTATTGATAGTAGTTTTTGTTTCTATCCAAATTTTGTTCCCATTAAAATAAAAAGGGATTTTTCTTAAACATCAGTCATAAAATTGCTTTTAAGTCTTCAGGACACTAACTATCCAAGTAAATATAAACAAAGTGCCAAATATATTACTTACCCTTCTGCCCTCCACACACTGCTGGAGCTCGGGCTTAGCTAGCACAGAGTATTGGCAGCCATGGGGCTGCCACATTATTTCCCTCCAGTCACACGTTCTGTTGTCAGAGCAGCTGAGACAAGGGACAATCCACTGCCCTGGAAAACAGCAACGGGATGTCAGCATCTCCTCTGTATTTTTGTGAGTTGCCTTACTGTGGAGCAAGTGAGGTATTCTCAAGCACTTGTCACAGCTTTCCACAAATCTCCCTCAACCGAGCCTATTTCCTTCTTCCCTGCTCCTTTGCATTTAGGAGGTTTTACTTGCTCTGAAAGAGTTCTGAATGCTCAAATTTGACAGTAGTGTGTGGGTTCACTTCTCAATTCAGTTTGACTTTCTTGCATCAGCTTGTGCTCTCTCAACAGAAGGGATAAAATAAAGGCAAAGGGGTGAGGAGACAGAATGGGGGAAGGAAATGTTCACAGTTCAGAACCATCTAAGGACAAAACTCATTCTCATCTATCAAGATTCATTCTCATCCTCATATAAAAGTTGAGTAGTTGATCAAAGCCAGAGCCCCTGGGTAGAAAAAATAAAGCAAGAGAGAGAATGGCTTTCCCTCAGCAATACTAATTTCCTTATTTTGTGAGAATCAGAAAACCACCGTGGACAATACCTATGCATTTCAGGTAGCTTAAGTTAGTGAGATGAATAATCTATGTGCTTGATCTCTATTTTCGACAATGATTTTGCAGTTAAGGAGTGCAATGTAGGATTATCAAAAGTTGGTGGGTTTGAGGTGTCTGTTAGGAAAGGTTGAGTGGTTTAGTTAGTTTGGTTCTCTAAGGCTGTTTAATTCCAAAATCCTACCGGACGTCAGAGGGACTTAGCTTCTGAAGGAAGAGAGAAAACTTTCAAGTTGCCTTTATATTCAGAACAACAGCTTATTCTAGCCCATAGAAGAGTACTGTCCTGACAAAATCTCCCAGTGCCTATGTGGCCATGCCAGCAAAATCTACTTTTGCCTCAGATCAAAGGAGTTACACAAGAAAAAGCAGACACCCCCAGATTCTTGTGTCAATGCTATCAAGCCTTCTTAGCACATTTTAGTTTCTCCTTGCAGCCCTGTGAATGGCTCCACCAGCACACTTTCTGCAGAGCAGGCCTGCAGTCACTCTGACCGGACAGCAGCACAGCAGCAGCCTGGCATGCTTCTCGGTGTTTGATAGATTGCTGCTACACGAGAAGCCACAGCACAACACCAGGCTGCTGTTTATCAGCATTTATCAGGCCAGGGACTGAGTGGGAGGCTGAGTGAAGCAACCCTGCAGAATCCCAGTGGCCCTGAGGAGCCAGCTGCTACCTCAGGAGCAAGGACTTCTTCAGGGAGGCACCCTGTGCCTGAACTGCAGGAAAGTCCTAAGCAAATGTTTTGGTCGATAGCAGATAAAAGAGTCCTCCTAAATAAAACTATAAAGAATGATTTGTATGGGAACCTTAACTGGCACATCCTGGGGCAGGATGCATCCCTCAGCACAACGACTGCGTGGCTCTGGCTGTGGCTCAGCCTGCCCTGCTGCAGCTACTTCTGCTCCGTGAAGAACACATCCCCTCTCAGCTATGCTAGCAGATGACATGGAGCAAATGATGGCAGGCTGGAACTAAACGAAAGCCTGGACGTTGCCAGTATTGCGCTGTGCATCAGCAAGCCTAACATAGCTCCCGCAAGCTACCATTGGGCACGCGGCATGCTTCAGCATGGTGTGAGGATGGCTCCGGGCTGCTGTGCACACGCAGGGAGGTGGAGCTGCCCAGCGCTCCTCATGCAGAGGGGCTCCGAATTCACGTTCCTCATATCCTGGTCAATGAGCTGTTTGTCCTTAAGGACAACATTCCCCACACTTCTTGTCAATTGAGGACCACTTAAAGTTCAAAATTCCTCAGATCAGAAAAGCGGTGTAGTTACTAATGGGTTGTTTATCTGGGAGATGAGAGACCTGACCTTAGATCCGTGGGCCAGACATTACACAGAGTTTTTGCATAGAGATTAAAGTGAATCTTTACCCAAAGCTACAAAGTGATGACCCAAGTTTTGGAGCAGGGCACCACTGGGGCCAGGCGTGCCTTGGCACTCCAAGATCTCTCCTGACAGTGGTGGATCTCATTCCCTCAACACTCCCTCCGCGCCCCATCTGCAATCTGTGGCAAAACGGTCATTCACAGATTCACAGCAGTGGTATGGATAGAGTGAAAAGTGCCAGCTCTCAGATAACACAGTAGTTAAATGCCACGTAAATACCTTTTATTGCTTTATGCTTTCTGAGTAGCAGCATAGGGACAGAATGAATAGCTGGTCTGAGTTTTGGACTCAGAGGCTACCACTGCTGTATAGTTCTTCAAAAATGATTCAAAACTTGTTCTGGGTGGTGGTTTATATTTTAAAAATGTATGAAAACTGGCATTTTTTCCTGACATTGTAATTTTTCTCTCAAACCAAATACATAAAAGTGCTGGCAAGGGCTACAACATCTGAGATCCCACATTTTATGGAACTTTCTGCTTAACATCGTATACATTTATGAGCTGATCTGGTTTTAGGTAATAAACTAGAAAAGTAGAACTGCATAAAATGAATATTGAGGAACTGAAATTTCTGAACAATAAAAGTTTAAACTTTGGCAACTGAAAGTGATAAGTACCTCTTGAAAAGATAGTTTAAAATATTTTGATTTATACTCAATAACTAAGTGTATTAAGAAAAAATAGAACTTTTTTAGCATATGCTAAAGATGAGTGGTAAAACACATTGAGAACAATTATAAGTAGTGGCAATCTCATGTTTATAGGAAGAACTAGCATTTCATGCTAACAGATGCAGTTGCTATATTTACATAGATCTTTTAAATTATGTAAATATATGCATTTTAAATCTAGTTATTATGAACTTTTCCTATTGTAACTTCACAACAGTTAGTAACTGCATTTCTAACCTTCAAATAAGGTTTTGTAAAAAGATAAAATGAATATCATATATAAAAATGCAAGAAAATTAACACTAAAAATTGCAAATAAATCAATATGAGTTTGGAAATTAAGCTTATTTTCTATTCAAATTACAAGTTGTAGGGTTTTTTTTGTAACAGCACATGAGGTAGCTTTCAGCATAATTTCGATTATTCTCTTATAGAAATTATAGAAATATTTATTCTTTTGCTTTCATTGCATTAATGGAGAACAAAAATAAAATTACTTTTAATGGATATGATTTTGATGCTGCGGAATAAAATTGCCTTAGTCTTGCAGACTTAGGTTGAAATTGACATTTACTCCTTGTAATCAAAGGAGACACTCATTTGGTTAAGCATCAGCTTATGTCTCTGCTGCACCAAAATCCAGACAGCTTTTGAAGGCAAAAAAGAAGAGACTTTGTACAGAATTTGGTTACACTGGACACAGTTGTGGAAGCGTGAAAATCTGAATATAACTAACGCATGTATGTCATAGCATTGAGGTGCAACTTAGAAGTGAAGCTGTGACCTCTTAAGGCATCAGATACTGTGACCAAATTCCCACAGACTGATTCACCTGCAGGAATTTAGCACAACTTGGGGTTCTCACAGTCTTTACACAACTTCCTCTCCCTCTGAGGAGCAAAACACACGTTTACTGATTCCTGACTTCCATATCGTTAATAACAATACAGCAATACTGAACGGAGAGCTGTATTTTTTCAATGGTAGCTTGTTCAAAACCCATTCAATCAAAGGGAATTTTCAAAAGGAAAAGAATTTCTGTTGCTATAAATAAAATTATCTCGCTCTGCGGTCCCAGCAAGATGTAAAGACAGAAAATACCTTGTTCAGTATTCATCTTTGCATTTGTCAATAAAGGAGAAAGAAATGGTGTAAAATGAAGTGCGTATTTGGTAAGATGTTGAGCTTCCTCTGGAGAATTGTGTCATGGGGACTAGGACAGGAATGGTCAGTTCAACCTTTGGTTAGACTCTCAACTACTCTGTACCGTATCAAAGGGCTAGAAATTAGGCATGAAATCCCAATGAGACTTTTAATCATTACCATTAACTTTAGGGAAACTAAGGTTTAATCTTTGTCTCTGCTGCCCTGCCTCAGCCTCTGCCCGTGTCTGCATCAACACAACAAGCTTTGATCACCACAGATGCATCTTGCTGTAATAAGACCTCAAGTATCCCATTACAGCTAAGCTGCTCCCTAGTGTAAGAACAAAATATGATGCTACCTTACTTCTGCAGAAGTTATGAATTCTCTTCTGAGATGAAACAGGACATTGCTTGGGTTCTCTGAAAATTTATTTAAACAAAGGAGATGTTCCTGCTTTAATTGGGAATTTGATATTACTGCCATATGTGTTAGGAGAATGTTCACTGCCAGGACTCATATATTGCTTAGTCATAAATTTTGAATTGTTTTGCACAAAAAGCCATACTTTCCAGTTCCAGTTTGAAGTTGTGACATGCATTAAAACTATACAGCCACTTGTTGCTGGATAATACACACCTCAGTTCTAGGCTCATTAGACATCTCTTGGCAATTTCTTCACGTTATGAGCCAGAATGATTCTTCCCTTTTTTATAGATTTGTTCTCTGAGACTACATTTCCTGAAGCCATTTCCATTCTAGATGTGTATGGAATTCACAATAAGCCTTTAAACTTATTTTATGCTCACTTCCACTTAGCTAGACATAGCATTCCAAAGAAACACATTATATATCAGGAGAAACAGAATGTCTTCCCCAGAAGGACTCTTCTGTTGATGTGGTTTGGACTTTCTAGTAATGAGCTTTACATCCTAATGTAGTAGCATAGGTTGTGCTGTGTTTCCTTATGATTCATAACGTGCTGTGTGATTAAAATACGCTGCCAGGTATAGCAGTGTCTCCTTTGTGTATTCTCTTCATTTAATGCTGAAAAAATTATATAATTTCCTATGTTTCACACTGAGTGATGAAATCAGGCACTTCATGCATTCCTGTTGCTTTGTAATGATTATTCCTTGAGTTTGTGCAAGTTCAGTTGTGAGAAGCTGCCCCTATCCACAGGAAGATAATACATTCGTGGTGAAGTGCGTGAGTTAACTTTCAGAAGAGAGATCAAACCTTTTGTGTCTCCAGCTTCACAGGTCTTCAGCACTGTCTGTGAAATTGCAGAGAGGTATTCATGAGATAGAGGCTGCAAGCCACAGGACTCCTCTGGATGAATCTGAGAACCACAGTCCTGAATTAAAATGAAAGGAGTGAAAATGGCAGCACTGCATTTAACCACATGACTTTGAAATCATCTTCAACGGCATGTAAGGAGCAACGTTATTTGGGGTTGGTCCTGCAGTTCATTCATGCTTAGCTCTCCAATAGCTTTCTTAATACAAAATTTAAAATCTTTTTTTTTTTTTTCCATTCAGACATTGGTTTAATAATTATCTCAATCGACGGTCAATGCACAAGACACTATATTTTCTAAAGATGAAAGAAAATTTATTACAGCAAACACTTAGTCAAGTAATCTTATTTTGTCTCTACTTATCATGCAATCTCCACTTATTTGCCCACAGCAATTTTGTACACATATCTGCAGTCATATGGAACATATTTCTGTGATGAAATGCCTCAAATTACCTTGAGGAGATACAGGTGCAGAAAAAGAGGGAGAAAAAAAGAAAAATTTCAAGAGAAAAATGTTTAAGATAACAGAAGGGTTACAAAAAGTTACTAGGAATGACGAAGGAAAGGATTTTAATATAACTATACATATAATTTTCTGACTGGGTCTTCGTATGAGATATAATCCATAGTAAACTTCAGACACTATCAGGAGGGTAAAATAAATAATGGACATATTCATGTTTTAATTTATATACTTTTTAATTAATTTTCTTCATAGAAAATAATTTGATCTTTTTCATGTTCCAGTTAGAGTTCAGTAAGAACCAAAATTAACACTGAAATATTTTATCTATTATTGGCTTTTAGAAAAATTGAATATTATTCTATTTGGAAGATATCTGAAGGTGAGAGCAGCTCCCAGAAATTTCAAAGGAAATTTCAGGTGAACAGTGATTCCTGACCACAAGTTTTAGCATACGTGGTTTCCTACATTTTAAGCAGTATCTTGTGTCAGTGTTTTGCCTTACTACCATAACTTTCAAGCATCCACTGACATGATGAAAATTACATCACAGCATTTGTGAAATGGGATATTTCTTTCAGTAACTTTAGACAGCTATAGTGTACATGGCTGCTCAAATTGCTCATTTCAGCTTTCCTTTATTGTTTCTGAAAAGAAATAGCATTGATGTTTTTGACATTTACTTTAGGACAAAATGAATGACATCCTAAAAATGCCTTTCTTCCTTGTCTATTATGGAAACATTCAATAATTCAAAACTTGTTTTTTTAAGGAATTGCATATGCTTAGTACTTCTAATTATTTACAAACAAACTGAACAGTTGAAAAAACAGTTTTACTGGAGTGTGTTCAAGAAAGAGTATTCTTGAAACTGAAAAGAAGAATAAAATACAATTCCTCTAAAATGAAAGTCGTTTTAACTGTTTTTTTAATTGAAATAAATGTTTTCTATTTTTATTTTCTAAAATGATATTAAAATTCATTAACTGTCGTGCAATATCATTCTCTGTGTCCATGAAATGCTACGTCTAGGATGCTATTTCTGAAATGGAGCAATGGGCAAATAACAGCTATGTCCTAATATTGTCAAGGTGCAATTTGACAATAGATTTGTGCTGCTGATATTGATGGAGATAAGAATCCCTCCTGGAATTTAGTAACTACATGTTTGTCATGATTACTCAACTAAAAAAATAAGTGAAGTAATTGTTTTATACTTAATCAGATTTCACTTGATTTCATGGTACAAAAAAAAAAAAAAAAAGAAAAAAAACCCCTAAATCCCTATTGTCTTCAAAGTGCTTAAGTTATCTTTGTGCACAACATGTCCAAAAAACAGTAAGATACCTGTGTGAGTTTTTTTCTACAATTGTCCTGTTCTCAGCTGCATAATAATGCTCTATAACTAAGGAAAGCTGCTATGACAAAATGAGTGGCACAGTATTTTCTGGCGTCAAACTGTGATGTTGTCTTGGAGCCTCTGGGTCTGGACATGTGGTACAGCTATTTGGCAGTATTACTTCAACTAACATTAACAACAGAAAGCTCCTACTTTGCAGTAAAACAATTTGCACAGGACTTCACAAGAAAGCACAAAATTCCAGAATGAACTGCTAGTGCTCTCAACATAGTGCCATAAAATAACTTAACAGGGCTTTTATTGTTCATACCTCTACACAACCAAACAACCAAAAATTAATTTTAATTGCATACTCAGTAGGACAATATCTTTAACAGAAGATTCATGTGGCTGGTTTATTACTAAATAATAACGATCAATTTGCAAGCCCCTTTATCTCACCAATTTCCTTTGACTTGGTGTGTTTTTGAATTACACAAGCCATAAGTCCTACAGGACAATGCTTGTGCTTAATACATAGCTCTCATTTAAAATTATAGGATCATTGAGAGACTGAATCCTTGAAAAAGCCCTATTTGTTTCATCTTTAATTTTGTAGGATACTAGTCTCTTATCATTATCGACATGCTTAATATAATGGGCAAAACCAATGTGTGGCAGCCACAGATTTAACACAGATCCACCACCACACAGTGCATTAGGGGCTTTACTCACAGCTTTCAGATTTTTTTATGTTTTCTTCAGGTGCTGCAGTGACATGGCATTGTTCTCGCCTTACCCAAAGACAAAACATTTTGTGATCTTAAGTATGTTTACAAACGATCACTCAAGGCAAAGACAAGAGCCAGACATGTAAGCTTAGATGACAGCTCTTGTTCTGTGTCTGTTCTCCCTGCAAATCTTCATTTTTAGAAAGCAGACATAAAAAGGCCCTGAAATGTCTGGACTAGAATCAACAGAAATATTGTCCTGCACTACATAATTCAGTGCACAGCTAGAATTGAGTCTTCGTGTAAGTGGCTAGGGATTTTATTAGTAAACTTTAGTATCTTTACAGAAGATTTTCCAGAAACTAACAAATAAAAGAGGGATAAAGCCTTCCTATGTACCTCTAGAAACATCTCAGTCAACATCAGTTGATGCTTAGAGAGGGAACATTTTTGAAGTCCATCTGCTGCGTCATTAATAGTGAACTTCACTATTAATAGATTTTTACCTACTGGTGTACCTTTCTACAACTTCTGCTCTAATGAAAGAAAAATTTCTCTGAAATAGCAGTGATTGCCTACGTATTAATCCCATAAGCTTCCTTTTAACTGGAAGTAGTTGAAAGAAGAGAAGGTAAGCCCACATCATTTCAGAGAAAACTTTTATCAAATAGGGACTAATTGTCCTTCTATGTTCCTTCGAACTGTTAGTGCACCAGCAGAGTGACAGTGCACCATACAAGGTAAGTATACTTTAGCATTTCCAGCTATTATTACTTGACAGCTCAAAAAAAAAAAAAACCCAAAAAAAAAAAACCTGTTACAATAGGAAGGTAGGATTTTCAGAACTTTTCTGGACTAACCCAACTATGTCCATACAAAGCTGTTGTTAAAACCATCATTTTTAGTGAAAGTAGACTTATGTTAATGAACTGAATGCTTTGGGAACTCCCACCCTGGATGCCTGTACCTAGGCTCCATGCCCAGCTTTTTCAGTAAGAGTCCTTTCCACATACCTATTAAAATTCTCAGTGATCAATGGAAATGCTGGGCTGAACACTTTGAAAAACTGGTCAGCTCTGCTTAGATACTCATGCCTGAGATTGTACCCACCCAAGGCACTGAAGAATGTGTCAACTTATGAAGACTAATAAAGAATAAGCGTATCAGTATGTTTGAAACTAAACAATGAGAGAAATACAGCAAAGATCACAGGAATTTATTTTAGCATTTCATACAATCTCTTTTCCCAGTGCAAGCTCTGAATGCGAACTGGCTTGAATTTTGCCATCCTAAATCTGCAAATAGGGAATAGCCAAAATTCTGCATCCCTTTAACACCCAAAGCCCACATACCTCTGGGAACCAGTGGATGAGCTCAACCTCATTCACTGGTTTTTGGTAGAGAAGGGAGGAGGCCTTTCCAGCCATCGTGCTCAGATCCTGCAGCCTGTGGCCAGCACTGCCCACTAGTGGGGCAGGCCCCCCAGCCGCTGGCCACGGGGGAACCAGCCCACCTCTCCTAGGGCACTGCAGCCCAGCCTCACCTTATGACGCTGCTGGGGCTGCCATAGTGCTTTTGATTCTGTTTACATTTGGGACATGACAGAACAAAGCTTGCTGTGAGAAAGCTAATTTTGAATGCTTTTCTGTTGGCCTTTGTAGGCTTGCTGGCTTCACTTTATTTGATCTGGTTCTATTTAAACTGCCCAGGTTTCTCATGAAATCCTTTCATCTCTCCTCTTAGTCCATCTTTCTTCTAGTACTTTACACATAACTAAAACTGGATGAAAAGTGATTAAAAATGATGCTATGGAAAGAATTCTAATAAAATTAGTCAAAGAGTGAGCTCATGAAACAGTGAAATTGTATCTTATTGCTAGGGAATAAATTGTGAGCAGATGGATTAGTTCCACTCTATCGACTTTATTAATACGGCAGTAACAAATGAAGGAACAGTTGGCATATTGACTTCTATTCAGCTGTCTCCCTCTGTCTAGCTGCATTATTCAGTGATAGATGAACCCCCAAAGATTCAGAGGTTCAGGCTGGTTCAGATCAACACCCAGCATTAACTTCATTAAGCTGAAACTCCTGTGTGCACAAAGCAGGCCAAGGAAGCTCTCACACGGAGAAAGGCAATCTCCCGAGAAATTTCAGTTCACTACTACTTTTGGTTGAGAAACAATGACTATTATTTTTCATCAAGCACTAAGACATATATGAAGACATTGCCTACATCAAAAGACACACAAATCCATTAAACAGAGAGATGAGGATTAATGGGGTGAACAGATGGAGTAGCATGTTCATGTATTTTGAAAGAAAGAAATTGCTGCCACTGTTATTTGCGAGGAGCCTAATGTGTTCCATCTGCAAAAATGGGATAATATTTCCCTAGGTCCCAAAGGCACTGTCATGAAAAGCACATTAAAAGACTATGAGGTGCTCAATTCCACAGGGATCTGGGAGAGGTCATAAAAATGCTTCAGAAAAGTAGTTTGGGCACTCACAGGTTTGGAACATGCAGTGTGCAGATATCACTAGGAACCTGGGAATGATATCAAAAGCTGAGGTACTGGCCATATTGTCAAGGCATGCTGGAGACATCAGAGAAGAATTTGAAATGTGGACAAAGTGCAGCCACCAGTCTAAATTGCTTTCAAGTCCTTACTGGTGCTATTCACATTGTTGCTATTATTATTTTCTCTCAAGTATTCCATGCACTGCAGGATTTTTCTCTTAATCACAAACTTTTGCTCAGGAAGTGATGGGGGGAATAATATAACATGCCTTAATCAGTGATGGAAGAATATCTTTAATATCTGTTAAAAAGCTTTTGAAAACCCCAGTAGGTCCCTATCTACAAAGACAATTGCTTCAAAGCAAACACAGATTGTATAGACGAACACAAGTCATCTTGGCGCTAAGGCAGATGCGAAGTTGCTTCCTCTGCACTGAGAAGGCTAGTTGCAGATAAAGATAAGAAACGGTTTTGAGAACTGAACACTGCTAATCAAGAGAAAATATTGCAGGTTTCATACCATTATTTTAATATCTCCTCAGGTGTGTGCAGAATACAAAAGAATAATTTCAATCTACGAAGGATTTTAATTGAATTCCATTTTACATCACGTTTAATAATGTACACTTGATGTCAGTTACCTGCCTTTCTGCTCTCAAACAGTCAAACAGTCAAATGTTTCACAGCATTTGTGAAACTTAGAAAAAAACATTCACATGTGGGCTAAAAAGCATTACTCTTAATCTAGTAGACACTTGTTTATTATGACTCTGAGCAGTTCAGACATGCAGTAGGATTTGTTGAAATCAGACAGATGAATGAGAAATTCAAATAACTCCAGAATAAAATACTGTAAACACAAGTTTTGGAAAACATTTTTAACTGTGCCGAAGGATAACTACTTTTTTTTTTTTTTTTCCCAAACATCTGAATTTTGTTTTCAACAATGTTTTCTTAGCAAGTGTGTTTCTCTAATGCAACTAATGATGTTTTTCTTAAGCAAGAACAGTCATGATTACCAGCTTGTATGCTTTATAAACTAAAACACAAAGCAAAAAAAAAGTAGGAATGAAAAGAATTTAGTGTTCCTTCCTCCCTCAAGACAAAGATAAAACAGGAACTGTAGATAGAGAAGCATTTTGCTATTTTAGGTTCTGCAGGTTTTTTAGTCTAAAATGTGAGACAATAGTATCAACCTAGAGCCTTCAGGATCTGCATTAGCTTTAGACTGCCACTCAGGCTTCCACTCCCGCCTCTCTTTTCCCAGTTCAAGCTCTGAATGTGAACTGACTTGAATTTTGCCAAGTCCCAAAACTGCAAATAGGGAATAGTTTGAGAAAACCACATGCTTTGACACTTCAAGAAGTAAATATAACATGTGATAACAAAGGGAATTATTGAGTATTTATGGTTCTCTCTCAGTAAAGTGTCAATGTGCCCTGACTGTTTTCTGTGATAATTAGGTACAATATCTGCTATATTATTAGCTGAGAAATCCCACAGTCTTGTGGCTATTGTTAAGAAGCATTTTGCTATACCCTTCTATGCTAAGGTTATACCCTTCACAGTTCACGTTGCAAAGAAATTTATACTTCCTCCCATATACAAGAGGCTGTTGGTCTCTAGACTTGTCCCCTTGGTTTTAGAGTAGGACCTTTATATCACATCCATGACAAACACAACACAAGAACTCAAATTGAACAGACAGTTCTACATTCAGAAAGTATGACAAGGTGTGAGATAAAGAATGAGTTAAGACGCGTTATTGTTCCTTGCTGAATTCTGAAACTGAAATACTCTGGCATCAACTGCAATACATTGAATACATGTGCTGGCTGAGGTCTCTTTCCAGTGAGTTATATGTCTGCTAAAGGTACTGTTAAAGCTACTTCTCAGTGTAAGCAAGGCTTGCAGATTTGAATTTATTGTTTCAGAGAATAGCGTATCAAAAATACTTTCCACGCTTCTAGCATAAAATCCCAAAAATATTGCAAGAGCATCTATTAATTTTATTCAGACTTTGGGGCATATTGTGGGGCATCTTGAAAGCAGAGATTTAGGATGTTTGGGATCATTCACAACTCTGTCTTTTATTTTCTGTATCAGCTTGAGCAAATGACTTGGAGCTCCATCCAACAGCACCCACATCTGGAATGTATCAACAGAAAACCCTCACTCAGTTGCCACCAGTCTCCTAAGTGGCTAAGTTTACTCAAGCGGGCATAAGCAAAACCACGCATAACTCTACAGAGCTATGCTACTCAACCCCTTTAGGCCTAATAGAGTTCAGAAATTCCTTTGCTGAAGGTGATTATCTGATAGATATTCTCACGACATGCCATCAGGACTGTGCCTTGCACAAAGCATTAACTGGTATTTCTCCTTTCATATAACTGGTATAACAGTGCCCTGGGACAAAGGAAACACTGAGTCCCTCTTTTAGCTGATTTGCTGCAGAGATTTCTGTTCATGTCTTCCTCTTGTCGGTGGGCTGTAAGCTACTCTGGGCAGTTCCGTGTGTCAGGCTCTCCCAAGGAAGCTGATTGCATTTGCTTTGTACATGTAATCAAATACTGACTTGTAAAGAGCCTTGAACCAGCCTCACCCACAGACTGGATGTGTGTAAAGAATGCAGGGTGAAACTGGACAGAGTTTGTAGGAAGAAACTGTGGGAGCAGCACCAGGATCTCTGTTAACTCTGGCTGAGAATGGACGGACTAAAGTGGGCACTTAATGCCCTGAGAGAGCACGCTGCAGCTTGAAGCAGAGGAAAGACTCTGCTGCGGCCAAAAGTGGATGTGGAGCTCCCAGAGAAAGGCACACTTAACATTCATTCCTTTCCATACTATTTTCTGCCGGGCAATACATCTGACTCCCTAACCTCTGCACTGGCTTTTGTGGATCTTATTCTTACAAGCCGAAGTGTTCTATTTCAAATTTAAGAAAGAGTTTTACCCAGACATATTTTTGGTTGGTGTTGTTGTTTCCCACCATTTTTTTTGTTGGTGTCGTTCAGTTGTTCAACTAAAAATCATTAAATCTTTCTCTGCAAACTTTTTACTTCACTAATGCTCCCTATACAATGTGTAAAGAACCTAGGTACAGTGCTTGGGCATCGTGTGTTTCGCAAGGCCTCAGAACCAATACAGCAACCAATACAGGCTCAGAAACACCAAGTGGCAGGCTTTCCAAACTGCTTTTCCAGGCAGTGCCAAAACCCCAGTGAGTTCCTGCCTTTCATGTAGAAACAGAGTCTGCATATGCGTGGAGGCTTCATCCTAATGGGAAGCATGCTTGCATCTGGGAGACAACAGGAGGCATTTCCCTCCACATGCTCACAGGCAGCCCAAGCACACGGCCAGCTCAGCGCAGCCATGCACTTTGATGTTGGCTGTCTTTGCTGGTATCACAGAGAGCGCAGAGGGCCAGCTCCTGGCAGTGGCTATGCTGAACACCTCAGTCATTCAGGTTGTCCCAAGGGTTTGCCTGCTTAATACTTGTTCTGTGCTGAAAATATCACCCAGGCACAGAGGCAGAGGTTTAGCTAAGAGTGCCATGGGGCCAGACCTCTGCCTGGGGATGCCCATTTCGTGGAAGGTCATCTTTGTGGCTACTGCTCCCCACCTGAAAGGTGCCAAGGATAAAAGAGCATGTGAAGCACATGTGCACTGGTTGCAATGCCTTTGAGGAACCTTTGAGAAAGTGCCCACCTCTAATGAAGAGTCCGGTTCTGAAGCTTTTATGGCCAAATATCAGACCCTTCTCTTGCCAAGACATTAGGCTGTTTGCTTAGGGGAGTCTATAGACAAGCTCAAAGATCTTGAGAGGTTGTATTTTTAGAAAGAGTACTTGTGTCAATTGTTCTAACTGTGGCAAGTAAATATATTATTGAAAAATCTATTATCGAGGTAAAGTTTAGAGCCTTGTTGCATAAAGAAAGATGAAGGCTAAAATCAAGAATGCATAAATGATACGAGAAAAATCTCTATGCAAATATGCAGAGTACACAAACAATGCTCGGACAGGTCTCCATTCCACTCTATCCGTAACTCAAAAATTAAACTATTTATATTCAGAAGGTGCTCTATAAGACTACAGTAGCTCAGAATGGAAGACTGCTACATTTACTCTGGGTGTATGAAAGAGAGTGAGAGAATGTGAAGTTTTAAGGTGTTCTTTTTTTTCCCCTTTCTTGCTCTTGAGTTAAAAGCTACAGTAAAAATACTCAAAAGGAAATCCAACAGTCATCTTCACTCAAGATTAAAGTATCTTGGACAATGCACGCAATAAAGACTGTATTTAAACCAAACAGATAAATGTATTTACAGACAGTATCTGATTACCATTTTTACTTCCCTTTTACTACACTGTGTCTTACCATGAAAAGAATGAAGTAATGAAGGACTGCTTTGCCTTTGAAAATCAATTCATATTTCATTGAAAAGAACCTTTGAGTTAGAATATTTTCCTTGCTGTCTAATAGCTATGTCCTGCACTAAATTTTACATATCCCCAGATACTCATTTAACATACACAGCTGGGAGACAGGAGTAAGACAGGCAAGTCTGTTTTCCTACAACACATACAAATCTGGCCATGTAGTAATTTATTTTCCAAACTATAATGGGGTCAAAATTGACCCTAATTAATTTGCAGTACATTTGCTGCTATAATCACAGAAGTGAATTTCATGGATTTTTATTAATCATGATCTTTTCAAAAGATACTGATTAGACGTTTGCCTTCTGGTGCATAGCAGACTGAAAGTGCAGTCTTCTTACAGCTTGATAGCTTACTGAACAGCAGACTGCATGCAGGTAGCTTTCACACATGGACAGAAACAGATTGCATGCAGTTAGTACCAAATGAGCAGACTGAAGTCAGAATTCACTCTGCTCTCTGCAACAGCCTGCTCACAGTAATTTACTTCTGCATGTCCTTTACATTGAAAGTAACCAAGCAGCCACTAGTTGAATAAGGTCCTCCTCACAAAAAACAACTAATTACTTCTGAAAACTGAATAATGTGCTTAGTGACAACGTTTTTCCTACTGCACAAGGCATGAGAGTGATGCTGAGTTGAAGCTTTGCCCTGCTCAGTACAGAGATCACATTACCACAGTAACTGAGCAGAGTGAAAATAGACAAAAACCAACACACTAACAGTCAAAATTAAAGGCTCCCTGAACAGTGATACTAAGGCAGTTAACTGTGGTTTATTGATCACCTAAGTTCCCCTGATGTACACAAATAGTTTTATGCAGCAGTTCATTCTGCCCAATAAACAGATGTCTGAGAGGTTGCAGTGATTCACTTCAGGCCTGAAGAGGAAGATAACACAGCCAGTGCAGCACTGCAAACAGAACTGAATCAAAGTCACTCAGGTTGTTATCCCCAAAAATGTCAGAAACATGTTAATTACTGTTTTGTTTTTTTTTTTTTTCTTGCAAAGACAGAGGCTACACTTGCATTCAGGCAATGTTCCAGGCCCAGGCCATGACCCAGTCTGCAGCAGCCAAGATTCGGCACTTCAAAGAAATACCTCTGCATAGGGCTAAGGACTCCTCCACCTTTCATATGTATTTTGAGTCAGCCCATGAGAAGTTTTGTGTTTAAGTTTCTGTGTCCACTAATAAAATGAATTGCTGTAAATTCAATTTCTGAACGTGTAGGACAAGTTTTCCTTCAGCAAAGTAGACATGGATGCATTCATCTCCCACAGTAAACCCTCCCACACTATAACTTATGTTGTTTTTCTGACTACTTGGATTATTTGATTACAGGCAATGCCCCCTGAGCAGCTCTGGAACCATGGGTTGAATATTACCTTACTGCTCAAATATTTTTGCCTGGACAGATGAACAGTCTAGCTGTTCACAGCCAGACAGCTCTTGACCTGCCCACACTCCAAGTTGTTAAGAGGTATTTTTCACGTTCCTACTCTTCCTCACAAAGATATTGGACATCTTGCAACAGGAATTTTGCACAGAATATTTGTCCAGTAGTAACTCAGCAAAACCCCCCACAAACTCTGAACCAAACACACAGCTTAGATTTCCACTAGAACAAGTTCTCTTCCATGTGACAAACGGATGCCAAAAATTACTGTGGACACAGAGACTGTAGGCTTTCTCCAGGCCCGGCTGTTGCAGAAAACTAAAATTTTCCAGTTCAGATTGGACTTAGAGGATGTACTATAGGCAAAATGATTTAAGCATACATTAGATACTAAAATATACACTATATTATACTCTATATTCAATATGCTATAATAATTTAACAAAGGTTAAATTAGTTGTTAATGCAAGGATTCCGTCATTTCACTTTTCTTGAATTCCCTCCCTCCACAGCCTTTCTACAGCCTTTTTATCATTTGAGAACAGCTATATTACAGATTGTATAAACTTTACAGTCTTTTTTATGGAAATGCACAGATGTGAAGTAGTCTTGATGTGTCAATTCTACCATAGTGATCTTTGCCCTTCAGCTGCTAATACCATTTCTCTAACAAAAACAGCAGTTCTGCATGACTAGATCAGGGGAGGATACTTCTAGGAAAGTATTTATGTTTGATAACTTCCTATTCCATTTCAGCCATTTTCTTTTCATACTATCAACATGAGTGAGAAAGCTTGAGGGAAAGTCAGGAGATAATTCAATTCCTTGAATACTCAGTGTTGTACCCTATCAGCTACAGCTCACATAGGAAGTTTTTTCAATACGGAAACTCTTCTGATCTCCTTCTCATTTCTTCCTGAAGTACAAGTGCTTTATTTGAAGCTTTCATCAGAAAGTCAGTAATGGTAATAAAAACAGAGTGTCATATCATAATACGCTATCAGAAAAAAAAAAAAAAAA
>VXAV01003551.1:194247-215339 GCA_013399715.1 Alectura lathami
TTTGCCTTTTGTGTATCATATATATGGGCAAAGGTTTTATATGCCCAGATAAATACATATATTGTATGTATGCACAAAGGTAGTGAAAAGCAGCTAGAACGCCGCAAAATGTTTGTTTCTGGCTGTGCTCTTATGAGGCAGGAATGGTACGAAGCTGTCACAGGGAGTTTATGCTAATAGCATTCTTTCTCAGGTTTTGAAGGCCTTGAGGACTGCCCAGGAAGAGGGCACAATGGAATAAACACAATGGAATAAAGCAGCACAGTGAAGGTCAAAGCAGAACATGAACTGAAGGAATATGGTATAGTTCATGGAGAACATGGAGCCATAAATGGCTTCTAACTTTCTCCTTTTCTGTTTCTTCTTTGTTTGTTCTGTTTTTTGTTTTCCTGGCACAGTCAATACCTAACTCTCCTCGCATGCAGTGCTTCCTACTCATTTAATTTAGCTGATATTCTTTTGAGGTGACAGTGCTGTACTGCGAAAACTGAAAGGTTTGCATGCTTAAATGGTGTGGTGAACTTCATCAAAGGAACTCTGTCCCTTACCAACTGGTTTCTCCTGTAGCTACTTTTAGGTCAAATTATTATTAATGCATTTGGGCATTTCTCAGAGACTTGAGGGCAACTGTCAAAGAGGTTTCCCTACTTCGTTCTGTTTGGTGTAATTTCTGGAGGTCAGGTAAACCTTGTCATCAGTAAGCTTGCAACCTCAAGGGCACTCCTGGAGAGAAAGAACATAATGAAATAAACATTTCAGTGTCATTTGCTCACCTCTAGAACCACTGGGTATATGGAGGTGCTGAACCCAATGTCAAAGGTTAGCATTTGGAAACACTGGGTGCACCTGAAATAGAATATAACAGAAATAAGATTCAGGGAGGTTAGATATTGTTGTGAAATATATGCTACAACAACAGAACATACACAGATTTGTCCAGAGAAAACATACAGTACAGACTAAAAATTTCTAAGAAGAGTCTGCAACACTTACCATAAATAGAGTCACATCCCGCGCTGAAGATAACAGTGATACACTAAGGGGTATCTATATAATTGATTTTTAAACCAGAGAGGGAGGTGAAATACTCTGGAGGAGGAAATGCCTTTTGGTAAGAATGAGGTCCCACAAAACTTTGGGGCTGTTTGGAGGGCAATAGATGCCTATCAGGCAAAACTCTCCTGGCTCACTGAACCTAGCTGCACCTGGGGGGATGCTTTAAGGCATGGGCCAGGAACTCCAAACAAATCTTGGGCTACCTATCCTGTTGGTAAACAAATGTTCAGTTTGGACCATTGTCAAAATAGCTCTGTCCCTTTTATATTCTTCCCCTTCTCTCCTCCCACTTCACTCACAATGTAAGCTTTATTCCTGACAAACAATGAGCTTTACATTGCCGCTACTAAAACACCTGGGTTCTCAAATATATTTCTAAAACATACAAACGTAATAAATAGTACCTTATTTACTATTTACAATAAAAAGTCACAGATGTGACATGACATAAATAGAACAAATATTAATTTTAACAAATAAACATATTACATAAGAAATCTTGATTTATGTATAAGAACTGTAACACTCCAATAGAAGTGTTTGCAATGATTTAACACTCACATAAAAATGAATGTTGCTGCCTGGGTACTTTTCATAACATGCATTTCATAAAGTATTCTGCAGTGTTTGTTGTTCCTATTCTCTGCTCCAGACAGTTCAGAACAGTCAGGGCTACTCTAACTTTAAACATTTGACACAAGTCAGAGTGTTCACTTACGGGAAATAAAGCTTTATGTACATGATGACCAGCCCAACTGTGAGTGATCTCTGTTCATTTGTGCTGCATGAAACACTCCACCAGGACAGAGCATCTGGACCTTGTTATTTATCACAACGACTTCACAAACAAGAAGCACTGGATATTGAAGAGCTTTACTCCCTAGATACAGTGTCTCAGTTAATTCTATCAGGAACTATGAAACAGAGGGGATTTTGTTATTTTAGGAGCCCTGTGTCCTCTACAATTTTTATTCTGTTACAAGGAGCTGTCTTGACAATAGCATAGCAATGAACACTGCAAGTTACTTACTGATTGAAAGAGCTTGGTCCTGAGGCAGATGATTCACTGAAGACCTCAGTTATAAGTAGAAGCTTGCTTATAGCTTCTTTCATGTTGTTAAATGCTTGCTGGGGAGTACTGCTTTTGAAAAACATCTCAAAAAACCTTCGCAGCTGTAAAAAAGATTACATATATTTATGAACATTTACTAGTGCTTAACTAAACTGGTGCTTAAGATCACAAATTAAACGGCTGGTAGAAGTCAAAACTGCCTTAGAATGTCAATTTGAATTGCTATTCATTTGCACAGTAAAGTACGGTGTGAAAAGTCCCACACAGCACACTAGAAAAGAGTGAGCTTTTGTTTACAAATAGGTATGTAAGAAATAGACTCCATAGCAATGAATTTCAAAAATACTGCTCACATTGTAATCTTACTTCGATAAAACCTTTTGCTATCAATTGGTTCCAGGCAAAAGAAATCATAATACTCATTTCTTCAGCAGTAGGTAATAGCACAAATGCAGTAAAACATACTGTGCCAAGGGCTATCCCACTTGACCTTGACTGTGAATCCTTGCCCCAGGTTAACCAGTTCTAAACAGAACTGAGAAAAAAGATGTTGAGAAGAAAATGATTACCAGCCATCACAGACTGCACTTTGACTGGACTCTTCTACATGCTGAGGATTTTAGCAGCATGAATCCTCTCAGAGACATATTCACTGGCCTGCATTACACTGTTATCTCAGTTGCTTTCATCACTCACGCAAGTGCACCCTCTTCACTACTGCAGGTAGAAATTCAAGGAAAGAGAACTGGAACAATGCAGAATACTAGTGAAGAATGGGACACAGGCAGGTTTTGTTGCATCAGAGACCATTGTGCTAAGAAAAGGTCTGCCTTTGAACCATATTTTTAATTAATTTCTGAACTCTGTCAAACTATTAGTTAATTTAGTAGTACCATACTACCAAACAGATACATTTGTATAGTATAAATGTACCATTCTCAGAGATAAAGCACACAGAATACATATGGAACATGTTCAGTACAAATGCACAGAAAAGACAAATTTCTGAATATTTACAAGAACTTGTCTACTAAATTGACTTAGAAATGCTGTTATATGTTTTCTGTTATCGCTCACTCCTACATGTCCCATTGGGACAACATGCCCAAAGCGTACATCTTTCTGTAGGCAACCACACCAAAAACTTGTGGCTGGCACATTTTGTAGATGGATTTACAAACATGGCCTTTATTAGAAGTCTGTAACGAGGCTTAATATGATATGTTGGATCTACAGTACAATCACAGAATCACAGAACCACAGGATGGCTGAGGTTGGAAGGCACCACTGGAGCCATCTGGCCCACCTCCCTGGTCCCACCCAGTGCAGGGTGCCCAGCACCATGTCCAGGAAGCTTCTGAAGATCTCCAGGGAGGGAACTCCACAGTCTCTCTGGGCAACCTGTGCCAGTGCCCCACCCTGCACACAGTTAAGAAGTGTTTCCTGGTGTTCATAAAGAACCTCTTGTGTTTGTCTGTGCCCATGACTTTTTCTCTGTCACTGGGGACCACTGAAAAGAGCTTGACTCTTTTCTCTGCGTTGTACCTTCAAGTTTTTACAGACATTGATGAAACCCCCCTGAGCCTCCTCTTCTCCGGGCTGAACAGGCCCAGGTTTCTCAGCCTCTCCTCTCAGGAAAGGTTCTCCAGTCCCTTTGTCATCTTGATGGCTCTACATTGGTCTCTTTCCAGCATGTCCATTGTGCTCATGTACTGGGGGCCCAGAAGTTGTTACAGAACTCCAGCTGTGGCCTCACCACTGCAGAGTAGAGGAGAAGGATCTCCCCTGACGTGCTGGCAATGTTGCTCCTAATACAGCCCAGGGTACCATTAGCCTTTTTTTGTAGCAAGTACACTTGCTGATTCGTGATCGTCTTGGTGTGTACCAAGACCCCCAGGTTCTTCTCTGCCAAGCTACTTTCCAGCAGGGTGGACACCAGCCCATACTGGTGCTTGGGTTTGTTCATCCCCAGGTGCAGGACTCAGCACGTCTCCTTGTTGAACTGCGTGATGTTCCTGTTAGCCCATTTCTCCAGCCTGTCAAGGTCCCTCTGGATGGCAGCATGACACTCTGGTGGACCAGCCACTCCTCCCACTTTTGTGTCACCTGCAAACATGCTGAGGGTGCACTCTGCCCCATCATCCCAACCACTAACAAAGATGTGGAACAGACTGGACCTAATGTTGTCCCCTGGGTACACCACTAGTTACCCACTAGGGATGCACTACGATCAATTCACTGTGCTAACACCAGATCTCCTTGCAACATAATTCTGTGCACTCTGGTCCATAGAATTTTCTAGACAGTGTAGCAGCCTCCCCTTGTGAGCACACATACTGCCAAGTACACTGGTTTGTATTGGCATGAATGATTGCCTTTTAGTTTCTTCAGGCAGCATATTGCAGTTAAACGTATTAAGAATTTTCCACTTTCCTTTTCAAAGAACACTGTATCACTGCCTACAACCAGCCACAGCAAATACTCAAGTATGCAGCTAACACTGATCCTCCTTTGCTCTTTGCTCTCTTCAGTGTCAGTAACCCAATGCTGTTGTGCTGGTAAATAACTGGAGGGTAGGAAGTTGGTCTGGCCGTCTACCTGTTCTCATCGCCTCTGGTTTTATTCTAAAAAGCTCCCAGGCTTTGCCAACTAAAATAAGTTTGTCCCATGCACAGATCTTAGTGGAAGTTTTGCAGTGCCTAGGATTCTTTATTCTGATGAAGATGTTTGAAATGCCAGTAGGAAAAAGATAACAATATGTATGATGAAAATTACAAAATTAAACATCTGACTGCCAGGAAATAAGAAAGTAAAGGTTGCACACTAACCTCAGCTCTGCCATTTGGATATTTGCATCATGTTGCAATCTTGAATAACATCACACCGTATTTTTATGCTCTAGAAAGTTTTCCATGTGTACTGCAATTCTATGAATCTCTCAGGCAAAAGAGCCCCAAACTGCAATGTAGAAGGAGATTATGCAAATCCTCAGATCGTACTACGTTTCGTTGCAAGCAAGAGTCCTTGCTTCCTGAAGTCTAAGATCACTCAGCTTTGTTTCTCCCTCAGAGCAGTACGAAGATTAAGAGCATGAAGCTACATATTTTTCATATCAGTTCTGATTCAGATTCATCTCTGAATGAAATTGTTCCAGTTCAGTTCTGGTTCAAGCCAACAGCAGTTTATTAATCAGTTCATGTGAAATAAAAAATTAAGAATGAAGATTCTCCTCGCCAGAATGACGCCGCAAGGTGATTCCTAGCTAACTTTGAGAATTACCTCCAGCATCTCAGCCAGATCCTGTACATTCCTGCTGCACTAGCTTTCGCCTCTTCTCTATTTTCCTGTGTCTGCAGGGGTATAGCAGTGGGTATAGAGGTGCTAAGTGAGAAGGTGTCCTGGTTTGCTGCACAAGGGACATAAGGAGTTACAGAATTTTATAAGGAGAGATGGAGATTATTGAAAGGAATAGAAAAAGGGACAAAAAAAGCCCCAATAGCCCATTTGCTCCTCTCCATAAACCAGTTCCTAAGCACCTCAACATAGAGGATACACAATGCATACATATATTTCTAGTCAGACTTGCTGAAAGACACGCTGATTTGCCCTATTTACACTCACAGCATGCTGTTGGCTAAAGTAGCAAACTGTTTCCAACACAACAGACAATAAAACTGGCTTCTCCAAGGAACAGCATTTTAGTAACAGTCCTCCATAGCCAGATTACAAAAAAAAAAAAAAAAAAAAAGTAAAAAAAAATCTCCATCATTAGGGGATATCACGTTTTGAGACAACATTTATTCTAAGCCAATGACTGAAAATAAGTATTTAGACAACTTGTTTCACGACCAACAAAGACAACAGAAAAATATGTCAGGCTCCATTCAAATTCATGAAAAAATCCTATTCAAACCAGTTCAGGTTAGGTTTGACTCCTATGGCTTCAACAGGATTCTGAGCACCTAATAGGGAAAATGCAGAATATATGGACAGAGGGTGATGAAGTATGAATACCTACAGCAACCTTGAGTTTTTCTAAATGTGCCAAGCACTGCAGAACATTAACGTCACTGAGTGAAAGGTTACCTCATAAGATCACTACTGATGCATGTTCTCCCACCTTCAGAGGAAATTGACCTACCCAGCAAGATTCAATGCCATTATTGACTAAGGCTGGTTAAAAGTAGCCCAGAATATCAAAAAGAGGACAGAATGGAAAAATCTGGTGTCAATCACAGGAATTTATAATCTATAGGATTATAGAATATAAATATAGAATATAAATAGAATATAAAGGAATCTATAAGAAAGTGGTCTCTGGCTGGCAAATTTTTGAGCAGAGGAATAGGGATTAAATTTCATTAGGCTGTAAAATTTAGTGTACACAAGGACATATATATTGTACAATGACACCATTGTATACAGAATTGCAAGACTTCTCAGGAGCTTGGAAATGTTCATCCACATGCTGGATGCATACATCTAGGGGGTATGTTCCACATGCTTATGTAATATTTTTCAAAAAATGCATAAATCTAGTCAAAGTACATGGATCAAGAACATATTTCCTCTAAAGGCAGAATGATCTAGAAACATAATTATTTTTCAGATTACTTTTAACACATTGGCCTTTAGCTCACTGGTAACTACTTTTGCTTTAGGATAAGCCACTGGGGAAAAAAATGGCTAACAGCATTAATTTAAAAATGCTTTTTCTCTAACCACTTTGAATTCCTTTTTTTTTTTTTTTTGTCTGCAGCTGTTAAAATAAGTCTTATTATCTCAGTGTCATGGATTCCTCTGGCTCCTCAAAAATACACTGAATCACCAGTAAAAAGCCTAAAAGACTGAAAAAAATATATATAATTTAATTGACAAACTTCATGAACAGACTTATGGACACCAAAGGAGAGTGGAGGAGTGTGCCACCCACAGGGCTGCATGCTATGGTGGCTGTAGCAATTCCCTTCAGAGGATTTTCCTCTGGCATGTTTTCAGCAAATGAATTTCTTAAGAGAGGTTCTGGGGCAGCCTAGGGCAGCTAGCTGAATGGTTATCTGCGGATTTGCTTGAGAAAGGTATAAATTGGTTCAGACAGCCATGTCCTAGTTTCTCCCACCTCCACTCCTATTTTTAAGAGGCCTATTCAGAGCATGCTGAGGAGCAGACACAGCACGTACACGGTGTGCACTGGGCATCAGACTCCAACACTCCACAGAAGATGTAAAGGAATTTAACTGTGATGAAAACAAACTCTAGCGATCCTTCTGGGATTGCCTGCTAGCTCAGTCCTAGCACAGGCTTGCCACATGACAAGTCAAAACAGAAAGGTTTTCCTTAACTAACCTTAGGCAGTAAACGCAAACTTAAAATGCCTACCTTCACTGACCTAGCTTTCTGTAATTATAATAGGAGTTCAGAGGGACAGCTCATATGCAGACAATTCACTTAGGTGTCAAAATCTGTAGAGGAATGCCACCCTACAAGATTACGTTGTTTATGTTTAGGTTCCTTTTATACTTCATTACACAACACAGTCACTTCAAGAACATGATTTATGCCATCCTAGGGTAGACATCTCAAAATGGTGACATTAATTGCAATCTGAAACTGTTCTGTTCCTCTAGTGAGCGTACAGGGAATCTAAATGAGACACTGGAGACAGGCAGGAGATAAATCCCAGGAGAGCTCACACAACCCACCCTTGACAAAAATCTTCCAGACAACAAAACCTGTGTGACTGGGATATACAGAACTGTCTGGGAGGGGGTTTGCCCTAAACTGATGATGATGAAGAAAAAGGCAACTATCAGCAAGATAAAAGAGCAACCAGGAGATTACAAGGAAGGATTCAGCTTGAAAAATAACATAAAACAAGCATGAAAATTTGCAGTGGAGTGGGCTGGGGGGCAAGAGGATTTAGAGCAGAAACAGCAGCAGGCAAAACTTGGTCAGGCACTGCCAGAAGTCAACCCACCAGCAGCACAGCTGCTTCCTGGGCTGTAGAGGTTACTGGGCTGTCAGCATCAGTATGGCTCCTACATGGGTACACAAGAGCTCCCACTTCTCCAGCCAGAGGTGTGTGCGGGCAGCACACTCAGGAGAGTGG
Source organism: Alectura lathami (assembly GCA_013399715.1). Taxonomy (NCBI): domain Eukaryota; kingdom Metazoa; phylum Chordata; class Aves; order Galliformes; family Megapodiidae; genus Alectura; species Alectura lathami. Next base: position 202,485 of record VXAV01003551.1, read on the forward strand.
GGCCGTGTTTGTGGCCCTGCTGCCCACAAGCCAGGAGTGCCTACGAGTAGGTGAGCAGGTGGGTGGGATGAGAACTTCAGAGTTACTTATAGGAGGATGTTAAAAATGTGTGGTATTTATTAACATGATTGAAGTGTCTAGTGTCATGTTTTGTCTCTTCTGTTAGTGATACTGATTTTGAGTATGTTATTAACAATGACTGCCTGTTAATTACACATCATCAATTAACCACTTCTATCCTGATTTTGTTAAAACAACGTGAGCTCTTCAAAACGATATGACGGATAAAGTTATCAGTACCATATCTGAGAATAAGGTTTACTTCTGCAGAAGTAAAACATGACCTTTGGTTTCAGAAAAATAAATAAATTTTAAAAAGTCTCTTTTTGAAATATCAGACAGTATCCTCTCGAAATTGCTCTGCTATGCATCAGAGCTGTTGTAGTCTTTCTGATCAGTTAGATTTGCAGGGTCTCAAAAGACTTAATATAATCACCCCTCTTTGAAAACAGCCAAGGAAGTTTTCACTTGAATCAATTTAGTCAATCCCTTCTAACTTTCTCAGGATAAGTTTTGTACTTTGAGTTCCCTTTTGTACGTTCATTATTCTTACTGGATCTATATTTAGTGATATTTCTCCACCATGTCCAAATGTTTTGGGGTGTAAGTAGCTGTCCATAGATATAGAAATACTCTTTTAGACACACACACAAAAAAAGAATCTCTTTGATCATTTGTACGGATGTATCTAGACATCCAACGTGTCTGCAAGAATATAGACTGAATCCACAAAGAAGGCCAGAAAACAAACAAACAAACAAACAAAAAAAAAAAACATATTTTGCAGTGAAACTATTTCCTGCATTTCCTGCTATCACAGGCAAACCTCACCATTGACCATAGTATATAGAAAACATTGCAGGACATGTAATGGGAGAAAAATGTACTCATAATCAAAAGGAATGCTTCTAGAATACATCACAAAAAAAAACAGTGCAGCAATTTATCTTCAGCTGATAGTGTTAGCTTTAGGTAGGTGTGTTTATTTCACCCCTGATTTATTGCTACATCATACCATCATTTCTCTGTACCTTTTACATTGCACTTGATGAAGGGGGAAGTCAGGATATTATTCAGCTGTATTATGCAGTAAATTTCCTGTTTATTAATACCTTTTTTCTTTACATAAATTATTGTCAAGGAAGGATATCTAATAGCTCTGGACAAAATAACCCTCTTGTCCCTCTTTGTTTAGCAAGTTTAAGTGGATAATCTCCGTTCACTACAGTATTTGTTCCTAAATGTCTTATTTCAAACCTTTGCCAGTGAAAAAAGGATAAAAAGGATGAAAAAAAAGATCATCTGAGAAAACTTTTCTTTAAAGATCCTTGCTCTTAAGATTAACTCCAAAGATTATTGGTGTCAATGAAAAGCTGTTCACTAGCTTCAGCAACAACTAAGTTATGACCTTTGAAAGGGACAGAACTAAGAATGGTTTCCCAACGCAGCATCCGTTTCTTAGTGGAAGAGTAAAGGTGATTTACTAATGACATTTCCCAGCTTGTTGTGAGAAGCAAATGAGGATCAGCTTGATTAAGGGAAGATGGAAGGCAAACGAGAAGAGGAATCAGGATAACAGGGGACGGACAGGTCTGGGAAAGCAGGGAGCCATACAGAGGCATGTTAATATTGCTGCTTGGACTGAAGAGCCAGAGCAAGAGTATCTGTGGACCAGAAGAAAAGCAGGGAGCTAAAGGCATGCGTAAGAGTGTAAAGACCTATTTATGTTATACCTACTTGTTATAAAGAATAATCAGTCTAGACCTCTTACTAGAGAAATTGTGATGTTCATGCTGAGAAGAGTAGAAAAGAACTTCAGGAAGAATTTTGACTATTTGTACACTGCCTGACAGTTTGGCACAGAAATAGAAAGAGTAAAGAAGGAAGGATTACTCATTCTTTCTTTTAAGAGAAGATTTGGGGACATGAAAATCATAACCAGATAGAAGTTTTTAAGCAAAAAAAAAAAAATGCTTCCATATAATTAGTCTGTGGAGATTCATTGCCACAGGATGTTGGAAAGACTAAAAGCATAAAAGGATTCAAAAGTTCATTGGACAACTGCACAGCACAAAAGTCCACTGGACTTTTAAACATAAAGATATTCCACTTCCACTTTAGTGTGTCTCACTTGCAGGTTACCAGCAATAGGTAGTCTGCCTAGGTACGAGTACGCTTTTTTGCCAGAAACAGAATTCCAGACGAAGCATATCTTTGATATCCCCCAGTCCAAAAAGACTTTTGTTCTTACATCAGTGAAGAGAGAAATTGTAGGGTTCTAGGTTGCATGAGAATAGAAAACAGATAGCCTTTATGTTACGCTCAGTCTCCCACAAATGGCAGCATTACAGAATTTGGTTCTCTGCAGAGGTTATTTGCAAGAACAGTGAAATGCACCAGCTAAGTTCTTACAGCACACAACATACAATTTTAATTTTATTCTGAAATAACCCTACCTTCTAATTAAGAGTTGATGGTAATTTTCTTTTGCATTCACTCTTGCTAAGTGACAGGGCAATAATAGGTGATCCAAAAATAAAACAAAGGTAAAAAATCCTGAGTCTTCCTGCTATTTCTAACCATTTTGCTTTTCATCTGCATGAACCTTTGCATTCTATTTCATAATAAATATCTGTAAATATTACTTGAAGTAGTATCAAAATTGGCCACTTGAGGGCAATACTGTAACCTAATTTTCAGCGTTCTGCTCTAAACCAGACCTCCGTCTCACATTAAAAGACAAATTTCCTGGACAGTTGAGGATTCAGTTTTGTTTGCATATATGTTAAGTATGAAAAATAGCTTTCTTTACTCAATTTTTCAAAATTTTAATACACAAGGAAAAGAATTTAAGTGAAAGTCATATTGACTGATATCACAGCATAATCTAGTGGGTAGCAACCCTGCCAACAAGCAGTGGGCTGGAACTAGGTGATCTTTAAGGTCTCTGCCAAACCAAGCCATTCTATGGTTCTATGATCCTATGATTCTATGAAACAGCTTTAATATATTATTATTTCACTGCACAACTTGAAAATCACTTAAAAGCTAAGGGTATCTAGGGCTATGGACATTTACCACTCAACAAATTCAAACCCAGGAGGCACCTGGCACAGTTTAGTTGAGCAAATGGACAGTGAGCCAGAGAAGGGACAGTTCAGGGACCCCACAACACAGAAGGACCTTCCTGGATGATGCACAATGTGGCACTACTAAATTCTTCAGAAGTGTATTCTTAGTTATGAATGGAGACCGGGTTGGGAAAAGCTAACCGCTGAGCAAAGGAGGTATTTTACAGTGTGTTAAACTTTGAGATAATTATTCATAAATGAGTGTCTTACACACCAGCTTCTATAAAACAGAAAATTATTCACGGGTCAGCTTTTTTCTCAATACACATGCATAGCTGATTAATATGAAGGCTATGATTGCACACACAAACCCCTCCCTTAACTGGTACCACATGCAAAATAGAAATCTTCTGTTTTATTATTAATTTTTCAAAGCACAGATGGTCTAAATAAAGAGCTTCCAAATTTCCTCAAGGAAATAAGGCTATTATGCAAGTCTCATATCAAAACATTTGTGTGGCAGAAAGACACTCTCTCCCCTGCATTTCCTGCATCTTCCCAACCAGGGCCCAAATCTAGAGCTGTATTTTTGCCACTCCTTGAGCACACACAAAATCCCCATGTCAATTCAGAATTTAGCATCTTTGCTTTCTCAACTGATATATTAAAATCAGCATAATCCAAAAAACACCCCTGGCAGCCAGTAAGTAAAATGCACTTGAACTCTTCCTTAACAGCCATTTGGCCAATGTTCAAGAAGTCATTGTGAAATCTCGTCACTCGGATTAGAATAAGCAATTCTGAGTTATAAAACTCATTTACAATAGTTTACTAACAAAGAATCAGTGGAGAATGCAATATTATTTAACTCATTTAAACTTCTGAACCACATCCCCAATCCTGAAAAATATCTCCTTCACGTATGCCACATTTTGGTAACTTTTAGAAACCACAGAGTGTTGTTGTGCATAGGAGATCAAATTTTAAACTCAAAATACTGAGTCTGTGTTAGAAAAGTTGTAACTTCATAATAGCATGTTGTAGTGAAGTTGTAAGTCAACCAAAGTTGTGGATCTATTTCTTATCAATAATGGTTTAATTACAATAGTATAAGAAAATTTGATGAACAGGGGCTTATATGCACTAAGAAAATCTCAAATTATTGTGCAACGTTACTGAAAGCAGCACATCTATGATGCGACCCTCCAGCCAGTTCTTTATCCAACGAACAGTCCACCCATCAAATCCACATCTCTCCAGTTTAGAGATAAGGATATGGTGCGGGACCGTGTCAAAGGCCTTGCACAAGTCCAGGTAGACGACATCCGTCGCCCTTCCTTGGTCCACCGATGCCGTCACTCCATCATAGAAGGCCACCAGATTGGTCAGGCACCACCTGCCCTTGTTGAAGCCGTGCTGGCTGTCTCGGATCACATCCTCATCTCACATGTGCCTTAGCATCTCCTCCAGGAGGATCCGCTCCATGATCTTCCCAGGCACAGACGTGAGGCTCACCGGCCTGAAGTTCCCCGGGTCTTTCTTTCTCCCTTTCTTAAAAATGGGAGTGATGTTTCCCTTTTTCCAGTCACTGGGGACCTCAACTGACAGCCACGACTTTTCAAATATTATGGAGAGTGGCTCGGCAACCACATCAGTCTACTCCTTCAAGACCCTGCGATGCATCCCATCTGGCCCCATAGACTTGTACACATTCAGTCCCATCAGGTGGTCTCGGACTTGCTCCGCTCTTACACTGGCAAGGATTTTGCTCCCCCCATCCCCACCTGGATTTTCAGAGGCACGAGAGCCCTGGGCAGCCTGACCGGCAGTGAAGACCGCGGCAAAGAACTCATTAAGTAACTCAGCCTTGTCCACATCAGAGGAGGCCAGTTCTCCCTTTCCATTCATCAGAGGGGGAACACTCTCCTTCACCTGCCTCTTCTGCCCTATGGAGCTAAAGAAACCCTTCTTGTTGCTTTTTACATCCCTCACCAAGCTAAATTCTACCTGCGCCTTGGCCTTCCTGATCCCATCCCTACATATCCTGACAGCACCTCTGTAATCCTCCCAGGCCACCCATCCCTGCTTCCACTGCCTATACTTTGCCTTCTTTTCCCTCAACTTGACCACCAGTGTGCTCAGCCACACTGGTTTCCTGCCTCCCCTGCCTGATTTATTTTTCTGGGTGATGGAGAGTTCTTGTGCTCTCTATTGACACACTGGAGCTTCACAATGTGACAATTCCCGTTCCTACACATTCGAGCTGGCAAACAACTGAGTGCTTAGAAGCATTCTGGACCAGATTCCTTGGCTGGTACAAATATGCATAGATCCACCGGAGAGTTTGGGAGAGGACATCACAGTGCTGGCAGTGTATATCTAACTGGCAACAAGTGATGGCTCCACAGAGTTTATGAGAAACCTGATACAATTCCATCTCAAAGGATATCCAGGACTGAATTCAAAGCTTTTCCCAAATATTGTTTGCCATCCTTTCTTATGACTCCCGCCTGATCCTCTGCACCACACAGGGGCATGATTTTCCCAGTAGTTCTCTCTGGCCACTGAGTGAATTCCCAGTGTCTCACTTTTCCCAGAGACTCCCTGAACTCCTCTCAGGCTTTTTATAGGGTGCACTGTTTGTGTTGAGAGACAGCCTTATACAACCCGCTTTCCATCATTTTGTTGATTTGTACTTAAAATTCTTCATCATTACAAATATGCTTTCTGTGGTGCCTACTTTTTGTGTATTTCTTGCCATTTTGATAAGTCTGCCTAAAGCTGTGGAAGATATAACACCACAGCAGCAGTAACCAGATTGGAACTACTGCAGACATGCTGCTGTTTCTATCTATCATTTTTATTGCTTCTTCAGCTGCCAAAATGCTCTGCAAATGATGGCTGGCACCCTTTTCAGCAGACTTACCTCAGTTGGAATTATTTTATAGAGCGATATCACAATCACTAATGACTATTACCTTTAAAGTACTGTCTACTTCAGATATGGCAGTGATGCTACTGGTCGCTCTGGTATTTTAATACACAAAATGATACTGAACTCCAAGTGTTGCAAGTGGATGACCATTAATGTTCCTAAACCTACCCAGATGAATTGTAAAAGAATATATCTCCATGGGCTACTATAGCTTCTGAAGGGGAAAAGGAAGGTAGGTAGGTTTGTCGCAGCTAATTTTTGCCAACTAGAATTTGTCATGTTCCTTATGGTAGTCATAGCCCATGGAAAGAAGCAGATATTTCTAGCAGGAAACCTATCTCATTCCAAAAATAGAATGGGATGTTTTATACATTACAGTTGCCTGTTTCTCCAATGACTCGAATTAGATAATAAGCTTATACTAGGCATTTAACTTTCAGAGAGCTAAAACTGTAAAACATACCAAACAGTTAACATCATTGAGAGTCCTGGCAGTGGTACCACAACACTCACAATGATTCAAAGACAAGACCTGCTCCTACCCCAGGAGCATCGTATGGACAAAGTGCCATCCTGAGATGGCTGCTACAGGAGTTGAGCTATGTCACCTCAAGAAATCACTGCTTCTTTGTGACCTTGTCACTTAAAAAAGAATGGAGTAGCTGCAGAACTGTAGTTTATCAAAAAGAGCTGCCATGTTGCAAGAACAGTTCCTTACTGAAAGAACAAAGGAATGAAAAGATATATTTGGAAATAATAGAATCATCATAGAATGGTTTGTGTTGGAAGGGACCTTAAAGATCATCTAGTTCCAATCCCCTGCCATGGGCAGGGACACCTCCCACCAGACCAGGTTGCTCAGAGCCCCATCCAGCCTGGCCTTGAACACTTCCAGGGAGGGGGCATCCACAGCCTCTCTGGGCAACCTGTTCCAGTGTCTCACCACCCTCACAGGAAAGAATTTCTTCCTAAGATCTAGCCTAAATCTCCCCTCTTCCAGTTTGTGGCCATTACCCCTCGTCCTATCACTACATGCCCTTCTAAAGAGTCCCTCCCCAACTGTCCTCTCGGCCCCCTTCAGGTACTTGAAGGCTGCTGTTAGGACCCCCCAGAGCCTTCTCTTCTCCAGGCTGAACAATCCCAACTCTCTCACCCTGCCTTCATAGGGGAGGTGCTCCACCCTCTGATCATCTGTGTGGCCCTCCTCTGGACCCTCTCCAACAGCTCGATGTCCTTCTTGTGTTGGTGGCCCCAGAACTAGACGCAGTACTCCAGGTGAGGTCTCATGAGAGCAGACTAGAGGGGCAGAATCACCTCCCTCACCCTGCTGGTCACGCTTCTCTTGATGCAGCCCAGGATGCAGTTGGCCTTCTGGGCTGCAAGAGCACATTGTCATCTCATGTTAAGTTTTTCATCAGCCGACACTCTCAAATCCTTCTCCTCAGAGCTGCTCTCCAGCCATTCTTGGCCCAACCTGTATTTGTGCTTGGGATTGCCCCAACCCAGGTGCAGTACCTTACACTTGGCCTTGTTGAACTTCATGAGGTTGGCATGGGCCCACCTCTCAAGCCTGACCAGATCCCTCTGGATGGCATCCCTTCCCTCCAGCACGTCAACAGCACCACACAGCTTGGTGTCATCTACAAACTTTCTGAGGGTGCACTCCATTCCATTGAGAAATCCAGAGAAATGATGAGCAAGCTAGACATAAAGAGAGAAGAGTCTCTCCAGGCACTTGGAGATGTCCAGAGTTAACCCACATGTGAAACCATTCTCCGTAAGACACAGAGGCCATGGGAAGCCACCCTCTCCACAGTATACTTCCTTCCCCCTATTCGGATGTGCTGAGCCTCATCCCTTCTGTTTTACTACACCTAAAAAAAGAAATCTAAACAAATAATTTAAAATTTTTACTTTCCTTTATTACAACACTGTCAATATCCAGGCAAAAGATGTTACTGCATCAGAGCACTCCTGCAGCTGTACTTCAGAGAAAACTCCAGCTGTGCAACTGGTTTCAAGTATCACCAATAAAAATTGGCTTTGAAGCAAGCAAATCCCAGGGCTCTTCATAACCACCACTGCACAGGCCACTCTCCCCTCCCTCAAGAAGCAAGCCCCACTTTTTTTTTTTGAGAAATGAAAGCTGTACATGAGGAGAACATTCATTGTCAGCTTGGGATTGCAAATAAAGAAGGAGGAAAACAGAAGATACACATTACCTGGTTTTCTGTCTTCATTTTATCTGAAAAAAAAAAAAAAAAACACAAAAGTGCGAAAACTAAGAAACAGAACATTTTACCTTTACAGAAAAATGCTTCTTCTTGGGTGGATGCCAGACAGTGGCAGTCGAATGAATGAAGGCCCGCAAAGGTGTTAAAGATGTGACTAACACGTATGCTTTTATGATGACAGAAAGGTCTTGAGCTTTAAGGATATCCTTGTGGTCCAATACAGTGGACACCTGATTCCTGGGAAGTAATAAGAATACAGAGAATTAATAAAGTGCTATTGTATCTCTGTGAAAAGGAAAATGAGCTATAGAATAGTGAAACTAATGGAGAAAATAATTTACTTTTATTTCCAACTTAGGTAACACAGTAGATGAAAGCAAGCAGGCGGCAACCAAGCTTCATGTCAAGCCATTTATATTGATTTCAATATTTTTAATCATAATTTCCGTATATAACAAGTAACTATGTTAAGAGGGAGTTATGGTTGAGAGAACTTATTGGTAAAAGCACTGTGGGCATGTTGTAATTGTTGCAAAAGCAGTCATTACTAAGCCAGGACATTCAGAGTGAAGGCAGAAACATTCAAGAAATCCAAGCAGCTTAAATAACAGAAGTGTACAGTCAAGGTACCCAAATTTATCACTGATTCGTAGAGAAGTCAGAAAACAAAATATGGACAGACTACACTATCATAAGCACATTCTTCAGTGTAATAGAAAGCCACAAACATGTGGTACTGCATGCTTTTACTAAGGAAAGACATGAACTATGATTCCAAATATTATGAGAGACCATAACACCTAGGAATAGCCCATCATTAATCAGCTAATCATAAATGAATTATGCACATGGTCTTTGTTTAGGAAGTGGTGTGGCTGTCTAGATAGTGGCCTACAACTCCCATAGTCTACACAAAAAGAATCAGCTATAGAAACAGAGAAGAAACAAACAAAAACAGGGAAAAATCAGTTCTCTAAAAATTCATTTCCTGGAGAAACTTTAGCTACACTTCGGGATATTCATGTGTGATTATTACTCTGTCTGTTAAAATTTCTGAATATCAGTCTATGTCACAGGAAACACAATGAGAGGATGAGTGTAGAAGTTATGTGTCTTTAAGACTGCAGTTGGTGGTAAAAGAGAGATTTCACACTCTCCTTGCAATTCTGTGTAATCTTTGGCAAGACATGGTCTCCCCAGGCCTCAGATTTGCCATTTATTATAGAAACTCTAATAATATCTATGTTAAACAATTTTTTCTTCCCCCTCCAGAATGGTAGGGCCCCTGACCATAAAATTCGTGTGATTCTGAAATATAGGAAATGGCATTTGGTCAGCCAGTTTTAAAGTGCTTAGTTCTTCACTTAACGGAAGGCCTCTGTGCAAAGGACTATCTATGTGTGTCTGTAGAAGGGATAAGGCAGGGATGGGAAAAGGAAACAGCTCAGCCACTGTGAGACCAAAACATTCAGTGGTATCAATGGATCTGTATTTGTCTGTCTAGGTGTCCAAATGCCATCAGCATCAAGGCTTAGTTGTTCACACACAAAGTATGTACAAGCCTGGAATACAGAAACAAACATCACACAGTATGAAAAACAGAACACATCTAAGTGCTCCATGTGCTGCAGTCTCCAGTCTCAATGTGCCCCTGTGCCCCTGACTCCCAACAAAATTTTGTTATGAAACACAGCTTCTCAGGGTAAGGTATCATTAGCTTACAGCTGTGCACTATTGGTCTGGCTCCATGAGTACTGCAGACGGGCAGTGTGTGTCTCGCCATTGCTTCTGCCACCGTGGGTGACGTTGCTTGCAGCTCTGGCCCTTGACAGCCCACGCTGACCGGAGCACTCTGGAGTGGCAACTGGGAGCTGCAGGTCTGAGAAAGTAACAAGGGGATGGGATAGAAAGTCAGCAGACCACCGAAAAGAGTCGTCATCTGTCTCCTGCTGTTAAGGAAAAAAACGAGTAAGATACAATAGGTAGAGAGGAGCTACCAGAACCATCAAAAAGTATAAAATAACAAATGCTTAGCCTACCCTTTTTGGAACTGCTAGCAGAGAGCCTTACAGCCACCAAGAACCTCCTTCCAGCTGCAAGCTCAGAGGCTTTAGCTGCAGCATCCACTTTATGTGTGAGTGCATGAGTGCTGCATACAAAAAACATACCCTTCCTCATTCTTCTAAATAGAAATCTTTTATTTCTAAGTACAGAATACCAAAACTTGTGTTTCTCACACAGTTCTAATTACAATTAATGTGCATGAGAAGTGTAGTTGACTGAGGACCAAGGGGTTCTGCCACTGTAATCAGACAGCTCAGTAAATAACAACGTGTCCTTATTTCTACTTGACAGCTAAGGCTACATTTTGTAGTGACTGAAATCTATGGTTGGCTTAGTTTTGCAACCAAATGCAGTGGGAGCAGGACCGATGTACTGGAGCCCTCAAGATTACTGAGGCATGTGAATATTAATAGCAATCAAAATATTGTGATGTGATATCATTCAACGGGTGGTATGTATTTTTTCTTCTTACTGTGCTTACAAAAAGGTGCAGAGCTCTCATGTCATTATCTCATGCAGGGTGTTTTTCATTAACACTAACACACCTCACTTTTAGACATCTCAAATCTTAAATAATAGTCAGGGAAAAGTCAAGCTGTTCACATTATTCCCAAACCTCACCACTTCCCTTTTTAATGGCATACTGCACTGTGCTAATGTTATGAAGCTATTTGTATAGCTTTGCTTTTAATGTGCACACTCTCCACTTCAGTGCACGAAATGAAAAACAAAAATGAAGTTGTATTTCTGGTGATAACTTGTGAGCAGCCATTCAAGGAAAAGAACTATTCTTTTTCATACAGTTCCTGTTAAAATGACATTGTGCCTGTCTATGTTTATCAGCTGTTCATCAGATCAGCTCAGTTCAGCCTCCCAAGCCCAACTGGATCTAAAATTAATCTTGTCCTTTGCCTTGCATGCACCATTTAGCAGGGGTAAAGGCTTTACTAATAAAAAACTGGCACTTATTAATATAGTACCTCATGTTCAGATTACACTCTCATTGGTATCCTTGTGTTGTGGTATGCATTATAACTGATTTGGAACTTGTTAAGAGCTTGCCTTTTTGCTGATGGTACAGAGAAAAAACAGGCTGCTTTCCGCCTGCTTGCCTGTGTGGAACAAGCCAGTAAATTACCATTTAGGCATCTATTTAGCAGACTTGCTTCTCAATAAATATGCACAGGCTGTGGAACTGCTTTTTTTTTTTTTTTTTCCATATCCACTCTGTAAAGAAACAATGGTGTTTCACTATGGCAATTTCCACCCTGTAAAGAGACGATGGGTTTCCACTATGGCAATTTTCAATGGTGCCACTGAATCTGCTTCTACACACCATTTTACCTTACTGAAGTGCCCATACCAGCAAAACAGTATTGTTGGGCTTTGTCATTAGGCAATGGAGAGAGAGAAAGAGACTAGTCCTCAGAGAACTGAGAGAAATACTGGTTCTGAATTGCTCTCTGAAAGGATCTACATTTTCACTGGCTGTGTGAGAAAACTAAGCTTTTTACTTGCAAGTGCAAATAATTCTCAGAGTTTGATCATATAGTTTCACTGTTTAGCCAGAAATGAAATTATAAAAACACATACAGACCTTCCACAATACATGGCTGACCTCAGAGATCTTTTTATGATGTATGCTTACATTGGCAAAAAAGGCAAGGCACAGCTCCTCTAGGAGCCAAGCCCTATTCCCCTGTACCATGCAGTGCAAATCTCATGGCTTAGGTCTCCAGTCAGCAAGACAAGGGTCTATTGACCACAAATGTTGTCAAAGTTACATAAAATCCAGTGAACCCTGTCACAGCAGTCCAAGATACACCTTGTCAATACTGCTGCAGGAGGCAGAAAAGAGGAAGGCAGGTTGTCCTGCCTGGTCAGATACTTCATGTAGCCGAAAGGAGGCAGAACTGTGGTTCCAGATCAAGCTCCTTATAACACATACTGATTAAGCCATAGCTGTGTAACAAAACGAACAGAACCATGGAATGGACAATAATAGCTCTTATCAAATCAGTAACCAAATCTTGTCAAAGATGCACATTTTCCAGGATTGATTTAGTTAAAATGACTGTGATGTTGAGAAAGCATGACTTTTGAATGCAATCTTCTTATTTAAAAGAAAGACAATATTTCACTGAAAGTAAGAACAAGGCAACAAAGAAGGGTTGTTCAGCTTGTTACTTATTCAGCTTGTTCAACAGAAAGTAGAGAGTATCTTTTCCTACTTAAAATGTGGTTTTAATTGTGTTGCTAAGGAAACAAGTAATATAGTATTAACTCACAAAGCTGAGTTCAAAAATAATGAGATAATGTTTGCAATTTACCCTGTTCAAATCTACCCATTTAAAATCAGAGTTTTAGCTGTTTGGGAAAAATATAAAAGATTACTTTGACAGTAATTCATTTTTCACAACCCAGTGAACCTTTTACTGTATCAGGATACAGCAAAAATGGATAAAGAAAGATGAAAAAGAGAAGTGTTCTA
>VXAV01003551.1:217713-228122 GCA_013399715.1 Alectura lathami
TAGCACCCATATGGGATGGAGACCATTACAAAGTGTCTGCAAGAAGGAGAAAGGGAAATGAGACTGTCACAAGGCAACTGCTCCTTGAGATGACACAGAGTTTGTATACCACAAGGCAGAGCTGATGAGGGAGTGACAGCCCCTTACATTGGTAAATCTGCTAGTAACCAATGAATAGAATTATCCTACTAATAAAGAGACATCAGCAGCGGTGAACACTCAGCTGCATCAGTTCTCATGGCAACTCTCCACCTACTGTTGCACTCAGAAGCAGTAACAGCGTTTGTTAGAGCTGCGAATTCGTTAATCAACATTATCATCAATGAAAATTAGCCTGCAATGCCTGTAGTGTTTGTGGTAATTGACACATTTTTCCATCTTGAAATCACCCTTCAAGCTGTTCTTAATTAACCATTCCTCTCAAAGTATGTAAATAATACCAACATTTTAAATAACAACATTTTATAGCAGAAGAACCGAGAGAGGCTCAGCAGTTGGTGTGTGTCAGTAAGCTTGGGAAACCAAGTTAGAAATTACATGACTCACAACATTGTAGACTCCAGATTGCATTCCCTTTTTCAAAAAAACTAATCTTAGTATGCAGAATTTTTGTAGCACAGAATTTAAGATCAAAAAAAAAAAAAGAAAAAAAAAAGATGTGGACTAGAAACTAACATTTTTCCTTTTAAAGTGACTGTGCAGTAACTAAAAGGCTATGCAACCTATTATTTTTCCTGAAAGAAGTGGTTGGCTTTGCCAAAAGTACCTTTTGCTGCTGCCATTTGTGATGATCCAGTATTAAGCAAAGGACCTAAGGCCAGATACCCCCTTTCCCATTGGAAAAAAAAAAAAAAAAAAAATTGAAATTCTGGCTTCAAGAAGGCTTTTCATGCTGATGTCCCTGAAATGGTCCCATTGAAAACACTGACAAACTGCACCACTTTGCACATCTCAACGTTAAAAGTCTCTTCTCTGTCTGTCTAGGGTGTTCTCTGTAATGCCATTTCAATGGGTAAGGAAGCCACTACAAATTCTCAGCTGAATTCACACATTAGCCCTCTAACCACAGCAATGGGTAAAGCATAGATCTGAGTCACAGGAACAGCTGGGCAGCATATGTGAACGAGAGGTATAAGATCCACCAAAGCAAGTCAGCACCTCTGGATCAAAAAAATTAAGTGCCTTTTTGTCACATGAGCTGGTGGTAGATTTTGTACTGTCAACTGCAATCTCTCAGAGCACCAGAGTCAAACAGATCAGATGACAGTGACAGCAGCTACATCGGTATCTAATGAGGCCTTTCAAATATCTTACACAGCTATGATTTCTTGCTCCCTATCCCCCCATTTCCGGCTCCCAAATTATTTACTTGTCTTTGGCTCAGATTTCTGAAGTGTAACATGAGATTCAACCCATATGCAATAAAGAATAGCTGATTTAAGAGTTACAGCATGTGGCTGAGCAAAAGGTTTACCAATAGCTAGAAGTGCTTTTGGACAAACGGAGACCTCCTGGCACACAGCCAGGTCACTGTTTACAGGGCTGTGGCCACGTGGACTGATGGCAAATGGAAAGCGTAGGTCAGCCTGAACATGTGGTGATTTGCAAAGGTAATGGATTCAGCAGCAGAAGATCCCTCTGGCTGAACTGCGTACCCACTGGCTGAACTAAGTGAGCAACACTTAATTGAAAGAGAAGGAAATGGGATGAATAAGAAAGTGCCCTCTTCTTTATCCTTTCCTTTTCTTTATCTTTTGATGTTACAAGGAGGGTTATGATACGGTTTTGTTTGTTAATTTTTTTTTTACTTTGCTCAAGATCAAAAGGGCTATATTTTACACGCTTCAAATATGGAGGAAAAAAAAAATACAGTTAAAACCATTGTCTCTGTGGGAAAAAGGTCACTTTGTTCCTAAAGTGCCCATCAACTGTCAGATCTATTAGAAACCTTTCAAGAGCAATTGAGTAATCTTGAAAGCTCGCAGTTGTTTAATGAAGCACAAGGGTATAGATGGGGTGAAGCACATATAAGGTGGTGTGGTTTGTTCTGACCCCATCATATCATTCATTTCTTTCACATAGCACTTTGTAAGCTCAGCACATTAATACTTTCAGAGTCTTCATCCAATTGCTTTTCTTTTAAAGTAGGAAAGAAATCAATTCAGAACATGAAAGCACATTAATCCTGGAGGTATACGGGAAACTTTCCATCTGAAATCTTCTGAACATCTTCCTAGATTTCCATAGTGGCAGTCTGTTGATAACATGATCTTGAATTTTCTCACACAGGAAAAAGAAAAGAGAGGATGACAGTCAGCTCACATCAATTCTCAGCAGTTTCTGATACAGCAGAATATTCAGAAAGGACTGATAAACAGGTAATTTCTGCCTGCCTCTCAGGTTTGCTCTCTGGCATGACCTCTCAGTGAGTTAGAAGAACTTCATATTGCTTCCTGTGCTGGGGTCATCTGTCCATCTGACTAGTGTGGGCTGCTGGAGACCAAAGAGTGGGCGGACTGCATTGCTACAAACTGGTCCTCCTCTGATATTTACAGCTGGGCTGTTTTCCAGGCTTTGTAGGTTGCAAAGGTGTGTTAAACAGCTGCAAAGACTGCTTCACATCAGGAGATGCTCAAAAGTGTTCACAGAGTTTTAAGCAGACTCCTAAGCACATCCAGGGCCAGGGGATTTTGAGCAAAGCCTGCTATCAGTTTCTTTTGCTCAGTCATGTCCAACAACCTGCTCTAATCTGTATAACCATGAAGGTGATGACCATTAAAAGTGCATTTGTTTTCATTTTTCAGTGCTGATTTCAGAGAATGGATGAGTTTAGCTGAACCACTGCTTTTATATGCCTTGAGGTCATTGCAGGTTTGTCACAGAAAGCAGACCTATTCCATTTAATTCCCTCCTGTTATCCGTTTGACCTATCTGATGATTAGACTCTGAAACAAAGAATAGTATTTTCTTATGGCTTAGAGGCTTACACAATACATCTTTAGGTTACTAAAGAAAGAAAGCCTTTAGCACTCAGTTTTACAAAGCATGCATTTAGAAAAAGGTGCCTCTGAAAATCAAAGCAGGTGCTGAGTACTTGAAGGAGGCTAGAGGTAGTCCTGGCCCCAGTGAAGTCCTGGCATAATTTTATTGTTTTCATAGAAATGTGATTTCTTTCTTGATACTTAACAGTGTTGTGATGACTTTGACATGCTTTATAAGCTTCATTTGTGATGTGCACATTTCTGCAGGATCAATATCACTACTGCCTATTGACCCTGCTGTCCTTAAAAGGTTTTCATATTCAAAAAATGCAGCAATACCTCCCTCTGTAATTCACTTAACTTCAAAGTGACCCCCACACAATATTCAGAATGGAGAAACTTCAGATTGTTAGTAACTTCTAGAAACTTAAACAATGGCTATCTGAAATACTTATAGTACAGGAGAAAAAAAAAGATTATAAGAAAGCAAATCTAGATGGAAAGGAATTTAAACTGTGGGTTGGAATGCACTGAAATCTGTGCTAAAAACACTAGTGAAATTTCAGAGCTATAAAGACAACCAAATGATAACATATCATTTTAAAATTTATTTTCCACTCTAAAAACATTAGTAAACACAGCTTCAGTTTAGATTAAACATTTACTCTGTTTGTTGCTTCTCTGTTTTGGTAGATGCATTGAAAAGAGTATGTATGAAATACAATGATTGCTTCTTCATTCCTAAAGCATCCTCACAGTAAAAAGCTAAGGATTTTTCAATATTTTCCTAAAGGACTTCTTCTGTGTGCATCCTTCATACCAGAACTTAAGTTAACAGATAAGCTGTAGAACTTTGGAAGAAGTATCTCAGTGAAAATGCTGGCTGACTGTCATGTGATTAGAGCTATGATTCTTCACTAGTAACACAGTAGAAGATAGAATAGCACATGAGTGAAGGCAAAATAATCACATTAATTTAGCTGCTTTTCTTTTCAGTCTCATCACATTTGTTATTACAAAACTATACTATTGTCCTAGCTGAGGACATGTTGTAAGCCATAGAAAATCCTGCTGCAAGTACTCTATAACGAAATGAACTCACAAGAGACAGATGTTTGTTTTGTTGGCTGTTATTGAGGCTCTTAGCAACTTAAGTAGCAAAACGGCAATAGGTTTAAAAATGATCACAGCTTATGTGCAGACATTTTTGGGGGCCAGCTGGCAAAAGAAATGGATTCCTCTATAAAGAGGCATGTTCCTGTCACATAACTGTTGAATTATTAAAAAAGAAATAAATTTCTATAATTTCTTTGTTACATAGGGTACCCCATAGTCCTTCCCGGCTCCAAAGCCAAGCACCCAAAGGGGTGACAGCCAGCTGCAGCAGCTATAAGCAGAGCACTGCAGGCTCACTGCAGCTGAACAGCATTTGCCACAAGCTACTGAGAGCCCTGGGACAGTGGCAGAGAAGGAGGAATGCTGCTTTTGCCCTTGGTCTCATATAATTATGTCAGATGGTATCATCGACCAAGCCAAAGAGAGCAGAAAATAAAAGCAAGTAACCCTACCACTTGGTGTTGCTAGCTTCTGGCTAACGAGGGGACCAGCATTAAAGGAGTTCCGCGGGCTCTAAGGCTGTACTCTTCCCTTGCTTCCACCCCAGCCAGAGTAACCTAGGGACACAGGGGACAGGCAGGGCAGATTGGCCAGGCAGGGAGGAGGGAAGCTGAAGGAGGTTAGATCCTCAGTGAGCACTAGGCAGTAAACACAGCACAGTGAGAGCACAATCACACAGCTAGACTGTCTTGGCTCTCCCTCCCACTCAATTTCATTAGAGTTGTGTCTATCCCCAAATCTTCTGTGTGATCAGCACTATTGGCCAGCCCCTCAGTGATCAAGGGAGCATGCAAGGCTCACAGGCACTCATAAAATCTCTGCACTAGTGACATCAATAAAAAGAAACCCAGAAGGGAGGCATACAGCAAAAGTATTACTTTAAAAAGAACTGGTGATCTGGATGGGTAGAGAAAACAGCTATGCATGGCACAGGCTAAGCCCTGTAAGTGGTGAAGCAAGACAAATTCTTATGTTGAAAGACTAGTCTGGATCACTTAGGGAACAGGAAAACCAGGGAGGCTGTTTTAATACTGTAAGCATTCCCACTACTTTCTCATGCAAAACCTGTCAAAGACAGTATTTGTTGTGCATACATCAGGATGTCTTACCCATGCCCTGAACTGAGGCTGAGCACTGGGTTTCTGTTCATGTTGTGGACCTCAGTCCTTTCCATCTCTCAGATTACAGAAGTTCCTGGAGGCATCCAGTCCTAGTCCTAGTTCTGACCCCACCTGAGGTGGGGCACGGAGTCTGAGCACCTGAAATCCCTTTGCCAGCTTCTAGGTTTGGGCTAATTGCAGGACAATTTTACTAATGGATCCCTGCAACAGCTGCATCCTTTGCTGACCTGAGCAATAGATGCCAGGAGAACTTCCCGGGTCATTCAGTAGCCATGCCAGAACTTCCTCATGGCCCCAGTCCTGTATAATACACAGACGTCAGGCACTTGACTAAAAACCGGGCAAAATGCGTTGTAAAAGCAGGAATGAAACCAAGCTTCTCAGACTGAGCAGCAAGCATTTATTTGTGGTGTCCAAGCTGAATTTTATGGTTCACTACTGTTCTTATGTGTCGTCAGAAAATCACTGCCATATGCCCATCCTTCTACAACTGCTTTCATCTTCTTCCTTCTCTTATTCAATCCTATTTATCCATACACATCACTTAGGTTTTCTTTTTTTTTTCTCCTCTAAGCTAATCTTTCTCTAGTCTGACTTACCTGAGACCATTCTTTTATTTTTTCTCATTTGCTTAGGACAGAGTTGAATTTTCAGTCTGATGAAAAGGTTTTCCATTAAAGAGAAGAAAGAGATAAAAAAGCACTGACCGGGTATCTTCTACAATTTTTACAGCAGCCAAGTTGATATAAGAGAAATATGTGTAGGAACATATTCTCTTAAATACAAAGCCTAGCATTTTAAGACTTGGACAACAAAAACAACAAAAACAGTGGTCTAGAAATAAAATCAGAATAACATATTTTTTTTTTTAAATAACCTTTACCTAGTACCCAGTGCTTATCAGTACCAATACTGTCTTACAGACAGTAAATCCAGCAATCCGCTCCTCTTGGCCTTGCTGCCTGATGTTCTTTACTATGACTTAGTGTGTCTTTAATTGCATCACATAATTCTTAGAGCAGCAGCTTTGTATTTTCACTTTTACAGGAAATTGTTTGACTCCTTGGGGACTGACTAAATGGTAAACACAGTAATAAGAAACCAACTGATCCTCTTCAACAGGAATTGCAGAAAAGTCCTGTTGAATCCAACACACGAGTGAAAATAAGTGACTGATTTGAAAGGAAACAAACTCTCATGTGGAGGAAATATTGATGAAAGCTGTTCTTTCTCCAAATAATTTTAAAATTGAGGATGAAACAAATCCTAATAATTGGCAACTTTGCTGTTGTTGGGAACAAAAGTCCTTCAGAGGATGCCAGCAAAAGAATGCTTCATGGATGGAAGGGGATGGATAGTATCTGGCTTTACATAGACATTTACTTTAATTTTTGCCTTTTTGTCCCTTAAACTGCTACACTGAAGTCCAATGGTTTAGCCTTTTGATTCTGATTTCACCTTCTGTAGGTGGATTTCACCCACTATAAATTAGTTATCACACATACAGTGACACTGAATAGGATTCATCTCTGAATTACGACGCTTGCACTTTGAGATCTGGTCTATACAAAGATGACTCCTGCCATGCCTGAGTCTATGTTCCTGCTCCTGTCCCTGGATGTCAGTGTAGACTATACAGTGCATGTAGAGCTATTCTGCTAACTCTAACTTACACCAGAACTAAATACTCTCTTGGAAAGTGTTGACTATATTGTGCTTGTGTTAATTAGGGGAGTTTAGATACCAAGTGTTAGATTCAGTTGCCCAGACATAGACGTCTACTGCCATCTAGGTTGCCATATAATACCGGCCTGAGCCTTCCGCTGCTGGTCCAGAAAGGTTGGTTCTGTGTCCAATCTGCTTACCATACTGCTGTCCTGGATTCCCTCTCCACAGTATCTCAAGTGGCATGACACTCTTGCAGTGAAACAGTAACCTTAGCCCCTAGGCCACAAGCTGATGTGGAGACATCTAGATTTAAAAGATGGCTTTCTTTCTACTTTAAGATGCTGCAGCTAATTTCACTTGCTTTTTTTTTTTTTTTTTTTTTTTTTTTTTTTTTTTTTTTTTTTACTGATAACTGAGAGGTGAGGAGCAAGCCTTTTTTTTTTATCTGACAGTACTTCAGCAGTTGGCTAGAATAGGCTTCTGTTACCTGGTGGAAGGACTGTCTGACCCCTCTGCTGAGCACACAAAACCACCTTCATTTCGATGGGACTTCAGCATCAGTCAGATTTCTCTTTGCCAAGAAAGCACTAGCAATACAAGTATGGAACAAAATGCTTACAAATTGCCCTTGCCTAAAGAAGAGAGAAAACCAAATAGTACACATAGTGGCTTGTACCACAGCTTATGGACAGCAGTGAAAATGTGCATATTTCAAAGGGAAAGCTCTGTGTGGTGAGTGCCTCTTCTGCTTGTGGTTTTGTGGTAGCGAAATAATGAAACTACTGCAACTGGCTTTTCTCCAAGTAGTAACCAGGGCTTTTTAAAGGGCAGTCTGTTACAACATGAATAGGAACTACTAATTCCTTCTAGAAATCTTCTCAGGTTGCTTTCTCATTCTCATTCCAGTGCAAGGGAGCCAAGGCAGTATGCATCACTGAAGACATACTTAAAACTCACCTGGTGCAATATGACTTCACTATAAAGAACTCTCATGGGACCTGGATAGATGTTCATTATACTGCATGTTCCTTATGATCAGTTTTGACATATTGCTGCACCAGAAAATTAGGAAATGTCTAATTTAGAGTGACACTCAACATACAGTTCTTTAAGGAGAACACTTCACATAGGATCAATCTTTACCTGAAATAGCAAAAAACTTTAAAGGAAAAAATATGGTATTGGATTAGGAACTATCTACCTTAACTTCAGACAAGCTTCCAAAAGTCAGACATTTAATCTAGGCTACTTGTCTAAGCTCCATTTAAAGCCAGTGGTGAGAGGTAATTGGTGATACCTACCTCCAGGGTGTAATTCAACCAACCTACTTTAAACACATAGTTTGGGATAAAATGAAGCAGTCTTTGAAGGTGCCCCTCACTGACTCTAAGGAAAAACTAGAATACTGGTGCAGAATTTCTAAATGGTTCAATGAGATGTGATGAATCTTCCCCTTATGTGCTAAATACAGCATATATATAAAAGAGAAATAGGCAATGCAAGCAAGGCAAGGCAAAGAAATCAGACCAATGAATCTCATGCATGTGTTTGACAAACAAAGCTAAATACTAATGGAATACATGTGGAGTTGGTGGATTTAAAAAATAATAATAAAAAAATCCCAAGTAAAGTTTATATATTGAAGATAGATCATAAATCCAAAATACCATTGATACTAGATATTTAGTGATGTAACTGAGACCAGAACATGTCCCTCTGTAGTTTAAATAGACTTAATATGGTACACAGCAGTTTTTTCCAGTTTCTATTTGAAGCTGAGTTTCACCCATAGTAAATTAGAGTTCTCTGGCAACTGGCCCATAACCTTTAAACATTTCTGGTTGATGATCTTAATACACAAAGGCTTTTTATCAGTAAACTGTATCTGGACTGGAACTAAACTCGAACTCCTACTCTCCCTCCATGCCACAACATTTTTATAAAGCTGAACAAACATATTACATTGAACCCAAGACTTTGAACTGTAAACACCAATACACTATGTTAACACAAAATAGTCCAAAAATAAGATACTTATAGCCAAATTATTTCTGCAGTATGCAGTGGCTAAACATTGCAATGTTTTTACCTGAAAAGATACTGCATAACTACAATTTGTATTTAAGTGGGGGCTGAAATGCATTAGCATTCTTGTTCCATTTTTACTGTTTTTCTTCTTGCATTTTTACTTTTTTTTTTTTTTTTTTTTCCTATGCATTACTGACTAAAACTACAAAGGAATTATAAGCATGATGGTCTCACTTCAGAGACTTCCTATGATGAGTACTAAAAGACCTTCACTACATATGGATATTTGAAGAAGTTACCTGAAAAGGCTTTTGTTATCTGGCACAATCCCTCTTTTCTGCAAAGGAAATGCTGAATTTCTGGAAGGAGGTTTACCTGTACATGAAAAGAGAAGCTTTACTGATTTCATTCAGAAAACATCTTTTTTGGCTTGATCTTTCAATGGTTTTGTGTTCAATTTATTAAGGACACTTCATGTAGGAAACTCCTGTCAGTGATACAATTTTGCAATCCATGCAACATGGGATAACAAATTTAAAACATTGGCTCTTCCTCCATGGCCATCACACAGTAAAATTTCAGCTTCATGCCTCTCCCTCCGGCTGCTGAGCTGTCGCCCCCTTCCCTGCCCCACTTTCTAGTTTCTGCAGCTTTTCTGTCCTCTGCTGGGTATCAATCACCATCTTTCACTGCACACAAAGCCTACACCTCTTGATTTTCTGTGCTTGGGAACAGTAAGCCATATCCAAGCTCTGCAACAAAGAACTGTGTAGCACTGTTACATGGACATGCCAGCAGCAAGTAACGTTAGCCCAATATTGAGAGTTATCCAGAGATATGGGCCATCTGGTTTGAGTCCTTGCTATGCTGCAGACTTCCTGGTGGAACTTGGACAATTCCTTTGATCACCTTATGTCTCAGTAATCCATGTGTGAAACTTCTGGACATTGTAGAGTGCTGTAAGGACCAGACACAGTACTATGCACAGAACGAGCAAAAAGCAGTTGCAGAAGCCTGTGAGGTTTTATGATCTGAGACATGAAATTAAAGCATTTGTATTTCTAGCAAACTGGAACTGCTATAATGATTTCATTTTGGATACAGTGAGATAGGGCATCCTGTCTTCAGCAGACATGCAGTGTTTTTTTACATCAGATCCTGATGTACTTAATACCTGAACAAAATGACTTGTAAATGTAGCTCTATTTCTCCCACTCTCTCAGGTCAGAGTCTTGCTGTCATTACGAGTGCCATTTTACTCGAATCATAAGACAAAATGTGTCTCCACTTTGGTCACCTTTTTTCAAACAAAATCCCCAGTTTGTTACTTACACATTTCATCAGTAGGCCAGCTATTTGTTTAGATACTTGCATATCTTCAACCTAAATTGTACCCACAACAAGGTCAATTGAAAGGAAAAAAAAATATATTGGCACCATTGGTGCTTTGGACTGTGAGCAAGCAGCTTGCTGTGTCAGAGCAAAGAACTCCCAT
>VXAV01003551.1:231247-247355 GCA_013399715.1 Alectura lathami
GAAATGACATTTAACTACCAAGTTTTGATCTATATTTAGGTATTCCACAGCTGGTATCTCCTGTTATATCTGAGATACTTACTGATGCCTACTGATGTCCAGTCCCCTGGAGTTTGACCTGAGATGATATAAGTCATCTTTTTAGCATTCAGAAATTAAGAAGTTCAACAACATGGTGTTGTTCTAATCTGCTCTCTTTTC
Organism: Alectura lathami; assembly: GCA_013399715.1. NCBI lineage: Eukaryota > Metazoa > Chordata > Aves > Galliformes > Megapodiidae > Alectura > Alectura lathami. Next base: position 231,449 of record VXAV01003551.1, read on the forward strand.
TGAACTCCTCAGTACACACATTTGTAACACATATGCACAATATGCAGTGTGTTCTTCTGTGGTCTTTCACAATTGGGAGGTAAATTTTACAGTAATTTATACTGGTCATGCTATTCCAAACAGTGGGAATTCCTAGTCTGAATTTTGGTGTAGCAGGTTCCTAAGTATTAGACAGTTGATTGTCAACATGTAGAACTGGCGCATGTGGGGAAATCAAGTCACACTGAGCAAATAGATACTGAGTCACTGATTCTTCTTTAGGGAGTGAAGCTGATCTGTGACACCACAGGACTCGATTTTCAGGAAACAAGTGACACTGGAGTCAAAGATAACTGTCCGAAGCATAGAAAAGACTGATTAAATTAATTTTACTAATTAAAACACCATTATGGGTTGGATACAAATAGGTCTTGGAGTCTGCCCATACAGCAGTGTATGATGAGGTGTAGAAAAGACACTGTAGCTTGAAACTAGCTTGGTCACCTCCTGAGAGCTGTTACGGTCTTCTTCTCTATACAGCCTTCATAACCTGGACTATTTAGAGATGGAGGCACTTCTGAAAATTACAACTGATTCACTATATCTCTTGAGGACACCATGAATATAGTAAGTAAATGATAAATCCTCTCAGTGACAGGATGGCAACTGGAAATAAAAACTTCCAAGCAGAAAGGGAAGCCAAAGAAGCTGTAAAGCACCTACAGCAGGGAAAAGCATTTGGTCAAAGCTCCCTGTAGGACAGCATTTTCAGTAGTTGGTTGATTAGTTATTCTATTTTCCAGGGCTGGGAAGATAACATGCATTTTAATTCATTTCTAAGCTATCCATCAGTGACACTTTCCTAATTTTATAAGATTACCTCTTAATTAATTTAGTCCCACTGACAGCCCACAGAGATATTTATTTTGACTAATTTTCATCTCCAAAATATAATATTTTCCTATCCCAATCACAGTCACAAGTGCACAACGGGATAAAAATTTTGCTTAAAGAGTTTACAATAAGTATTTATTTATATTTATATAACTTATTTACAATAAGCACAGTAATGAATAGATTGTGCAGAATGGATGCAGGACCATGGAAATAGCCATCACATTGTAAGCGAGTTTATAAGCAGTGCTACAAAGATGAAGAGATGAATTTTAGGTACATTTCATCCATTACTGTAAAGAATTCTTCCAATTCAAAGTATAAGAACCAGTGTTACGGCTTGAAAACAATTAAGGCATGCGAAATTTAGGCATAGCAGATTCATTGCGTACTCCTTTGTGAAGGAAACATACAAAAATCTGCAGGCTGACAAAAATGGCATAGATCACAACCAAAATGTTAAAAAACCACATAAGTTAATACTTCAGTGCAAAAGAGTGACAATGTTAACAATGTACTTGATGGTCTTATTCATCTGCATAATTATCAGATAAACTACTCGTTATGCCTTTGACTAGTAAACACCTTTGAATAAATCATTATAATTACATCTAGATCTACAATGTCTAGCTGTGTGCAAATTGAAAGGGTGCTGGAGGGAACTCCATTTCTCAGAAGTAGTTCATTTCCTTCCTGTGTTTATTGTTACACATCCTGGCCAGGGATGAATTTGATCCCTGACTCCAAAGGATACACTGCACTGTGTATCATTTGCCCTTAGGACACAGCAGAGTGATCGATATGAATGTACTAAAGAAAACAAAAGGAAAAAGGGCCCTCTGACCTAGCTTATTTCTGAACCAGTGCCCAGGACATGGAACACATAGCTGCTAGGAAAAACTTTTCAGGACAGGCTGAATGCCTGCCACTACTTGTGTTTTCTATTTAGAGTAATTAGACATCTAGCCAGTTACTTCAGTACAGAACAATCAGAACTGAAACGCCTATTTTTAGAAAGCAGGAGACTTCCTATTAGAAAAACAGTGCACACCTAGTGCTGTCTCCCAGATTCAGGCTGACAGAGCCCTTGGACTTCTATTTAAATGTATCAATACTGCACATGAAAAAAATGTTCTTGGAAAACAAAAATAAGAGAGACGTTGCAACAGTTACTCAGTTCTGGAATGGACTCTTCCAGGGAAAGAACTTAGAAATTTCCTGTGTCATTCCTCACATAGTCTAATTTTCAGTGGAAAATGAACATCCCTACAATAAATTTGACAATTATAAAACTATATCTAAGCACAAAAAAGTGCTAATGTTATTAATATTCTGGTAACACCAAATGGCTCAGGCAAAGGATCCCAAGGTGCCAAGCTTTACTGTAGCTTATCACAGAGGAAGATCCTTTTCACAGAAATTATATCGCAAGTAAAGCAAGGTACAACTGGTGAGCTAGAACAGTCTGCAACTAAAGAGAAAGGAAGAACAGGAATGACAGTAACAATACAAGACACCTGCATAGATAAACTCATGTTTTAGAATGTTTTCGGAGATGTTTGATGAAGAAATATCAGTAATGGCCATATTATTCCATCCTGAATGCACACAATGTTTTGATGATTTCCCACAGACTTCATATCAGAAGTGGGCTTTAAGAGGAAGGACAATTGAAGAAGAGCATTAAAATGGCTCTTTCATTTCTGAGCAATTTAACTAGTAACGATTTGCATTAAGGTTTTTCCACATAAGAAGCTTTGTTTACAGTTACTGAAATCTTCCTTGCTTTATTCAGTATGAACCCCACCTCATGGCAATGATCTCTACTGCCTTGCATTACTTTGCATTTGAAGTGGACAAGCAAAAGAATGGTAGCTTCTTAAGATATGGATTTATAATGCTCTGTCCATTCCTTCTTTGAGCATCTTTTCAAACCAAAATTGTTGAGTTCAGCCTGTTAAAAAAGGCCTTGCTGAAGCAAGGAACATTCGTTTGCAGAATTACATTTTATTACAAAGGTAAAGTGATCCTAATGTGGATATGGCTTATGCTGGCAGTGTGATGCTTTTATTAATTCATCTTTTGCCAGCTCTTTCTCCATTTTGTCCTCTAAGTTACACAAATGATTCTAGTAAGACTTTAATTTTGCCAGCATACCTAAATGAGAATTCTTCTCCAAGCTTAACTTAAAAGATCCAGTAGGCAAATGTAGCAGTCTTTGTATCTCTGTCTTGCAGCTTCATCTCAAAAAGTGGTTGTGTACCTGAGAGGCACATCACATGTATACCTGAGACTGTCAGCCTGAGTTGCTAGTCCAAGAAACTGCAGTACAGCATGCTATAAGACACCAATCTGCTGTGACAACCTTCAGCTGGTGTGGAAAGCACATCGATGTTTCAGCTGCTGCCAAATGGTGCTTGCACAGCATCGTCTTCTCTATTTCTTGCTTTCACCTCCAGCAATGAGCCTGGGAGTGGGCAAGAGCTGGGAGGGGCCACAGCTGGGACAGCTGAGCGCATATGGCCGAAGAGATTTTCAATACCAGCTAAACTCCAGGCTCTGAGCAATGGCTGGGCATCAGTTTCCTCATGGGAGATGGTGAGTGATTGCTTTTGCACCACTTTTATTCCCTCTGCCCCTTCGCAAGGATGAATTACTGGAATAAGTTACCTTAGGTAACTATACAACCCTTGCCAAGGGAAATCCTAGGATTTATACATGATATGTTTTAAAAATAAATTCCCTTCAGCTCTACTTGAAACATGTTTCCAGGCAATTCTGCACTGCCTGGACTTGAAGAGAAAGCTTTCAGAAAGAGGTATTCTTTCAGGTTCTAACAGATTAAACAATCCAAATGTATTTTTGGTATGTTGGAATCCCGACCTTTAAGAAAAATACAATGAATGAGAGATTTAGCTTCCAGTATCATGGCTTCTCATAGTTTGTAGAGGAAAAAGAAGTAAAACTCCTCTGCTCTCGCAGGGTCAGGAAGAACAGTTTGAACTGAGTTTGGCGAGGAGGCACTTACTTATGGAAGTAGCAGCTTGTGCACAGATCCAGCTTAAATTATGATGGACCAAAATGTCTTACAAAGCAGGCTTCAGCCTGCTTCTCTTGCAAGAGAATCAGTTCACAGAGAGCCAACATTTTGCTAGTAAAGAGTGTAGAGTGGAAGAGCTACCAGATATCTGAAAGAACTGACAGAACTACAGCCTTGTTGCCTGGCTCTGGACAGTGGGCTGGATTTTATGCCTCCCAGCACCTCACAGGGCATGGTGTGGGGAGATTTAGAGGAGGTGGGAATTCCACACCTCTGAGGATCTGAGCTTCACTGAGAACACTCCAGGGGAAAATGTCTTTTGAAGCCTATTTCTGGATATGGCAGCTTGGCTGTCTCGCTTGTGTAAAGATTAGAATATCAGTTGTCGGACTGAATGCTTTCTCTTTGTTAGTGAGGTGGCCTCTTAAAAGTTTTCAGTATCGCTACTCTGTGTGTAGGGCTTTCCCTAAAGGAATGCCTCATCCCTAGGTGAGCGGGAATTTTTGCCGTAAAGAAGTAGTTACTTGAGGTATTTAAGTATTTCTTCAATGTGTCTCTTGATAGTCATGAGCTATCACCAATTTGAACCCACTACCACCACAATGAAGAAATGATCACTCTGAAAAATGAAAATAGTGTAGGGAAACTTGGTGAAGTTTCTGATCTGTTCTGCAAGGCGGCTTTTTATCTGTCCATGTGCAAAACCCTCACTGTTTCACACAGCAAGCTCCATGCTACTTGCTGAGACTGACTGTACTCTTCCATAATGCAAAGTCTAGTCCAGTAACCACCCGTTTAAGTAGTCAAATTAGGGTGAAATCTTTTGGCATATTAATTACGATGAATTATTAGAAGAGTGAAAAAAAAATCACTACATGCGTAAGGCTGAGATTGTTGGGCGGAGTCAAATAATTCACAAAATATTTTGTATGAGTGCTGTATGACTGCCAGGGAGAGACTGGAGGAATCTTTAGTACAGACAGTATTCATCCCTCTGGGGAAGATCAGGGCTTTAACATGGCTCAGCAATCCCATATCTAAGAGGACCTGAAGTACCAAGGGCATTCTTTGTAGAGGAGAGGCTGGCAAGAAACAAATTGAATCAATCAAATTCTCAGGACAGCTCATCTGTCCCTGAAGAGCTTAGCACAACACACTGCCCTGTGCTCAAGAATTATTGCAAAGTAACAACCGTGTTCAGAATCTGGGCAGTGAAAAAGTCATGTGAAGTCTTAACAAAGGCCTCATCCACAAGGGCAGGGTGATGCTTGTCTGTTCTGTTTCTCTTTTGAAAATACTGCAGAGAGATGGTAGATCTGATTTCAAATGTGGAGGCATAGAGCTTCCACTCTCACTAAAAATTAAAAAGTTGTTTTGTTGCTGTACATTTATATTAGGAAGGTCCAGGCAGAAAATCTACTCTTCTTGTCAATTCAAAGCAGAAATTTTAAAAGTACAAAAATAAACAAGTGTAACAATCCAAGAGTTAATGACTCTTCCAGAACTCTTCTCTAATTTGGAAAAGCTATTTTTCTTTTTCTGCCTGTTATGAGGCTCTAAAACCACTTCGGACGTACCCACAAACTCAAGTAGTTGCCATCCGAAGTTATGAGGAAACCAGTTACCTCAATGGGGTAATTGCTGGTATAAGGCAGATGACTTTCTCTAAAAGAAGCAATGTTTCAGGCATAAACACAAGAGAATATGGGAAATAAAAGTAACTAAAGTACCTCCAGTCACATTAGTCTAATTTGGGACAAGGAGTATTGCAGGACATTAGATGCATTAGATGGTTCTTAGTTTATTGGGAGGGATGGTGTCAGGCTAAGAATAATTCCCTGCATAGCTCTGTTACAGATTGTAACTCTTACAACTTACATTTTTTATCGTGGTATAATCTGTGAACTCAAGCTATGAAAATATGTTATCAAATTACTGCGAGGTACAGTAAAGTTGAATAGCAAACAGAAGGGATATGTGTAGCCCTGACCCACTGGCAAACACACCAAGACCCTTCAAACACTCAAGCCTGTTATTCCACTTCTGTGCCTACACACTGTGCTTTGGATGAATATTCATATGACTCTGGTACAGTCACCACACATGGGCACTTTCTGCACAGCAAGCCTCAGTGAAACCAAAAGCAACTAGTTATTCAGCATGATATGCTCCACTTGTATGCAAGCTGGAAAGGTTTACGTCACCAGCTACTCACAGATGCTGGAATTCTTACTCCTATACATATTTTCACACAACAGGTATTTTACCACAGTCAAAGCTGCTAGGTGTGTTTCTCATTCACACAAGAAAGCACAGTGGGACTGAGACCTAGCCCTTTCTGGGACAGAAGTGCTCAGTAAACAGCTAAAGCACACACTTCGCTGTTACAAATCTGCCACAGCTCAGCTAATGCACCCATGAAGGTGGAGGAGGAAACTCTCTAATAGAAAAGCCAGACTGAGGTATTAAACAGGCCACTGGAGATGGACTGGGATGAAGATCCACGTGAAAATTTGAAAGGAGAGGATATGATATGGGGACGGTGGAGGTGGTGCAGTTGAGATATGTAGGAACCAGATTGGAATTAATAAACTCACAGCTCTGTAGTTAAGGAGTCATTGCTGTATCTTTTGCAGGCACTGGAAAACTTGCAATGATGTCCCTGCCTGGTAGCAGGGCTTGAGGCTGAGCAGTACTGGTGGCAAAGGGCCATGTGTTGATCAAGGGAAAGAAATCAAAGCACCAGCAGATTTTCACATCAAGCATGTGAAAGGAAGAGTATGTGTGCATCCCGCCTCTGGGATAACTCACTTCTCTTTTAAGGTGCAGTTCTGTGAAAGTGAGCATGCAGATAACTAGTATCCTTAAATAAACAGCACCAGAGGAAGGCTGCTCTGCACTGTTGGGAAGGAGATGGGCTCTTTTCCACGTTGGGAGGAAGGCCTCAGCTGCATGGGGATGTGAAGGAAGCAAGAAAGGAGTAAGAAATTTGTGCCCTAAGGGAGAGAACTCCATCCTGTGCAGGGAAGGGAGGAAACCACACTGCTTCATGCCATGAGGATGAGGGCACTCTGCTCTCCAAGCCTCAGAGGAGAAGGAAGAACTCCATTCTGCTCTATGCCAAGGGAAAAACTGCCTGACACAATTCCCTTTGGATAACCCTCATTGCTACTTGATCCAAATTACTCTAACAAATAATTCCTGGGACTACATCCAGGAAAGAACTTGGTATCTACACACCCTGAGGCAAAGTCACATGCAAAAGCAGCATGCAGCCATAAAGTGGAAGGATGCATCATGAGTCTGCATGCCTGGGGCTCTGGGTGCAGCAACTGGAGGGGGACCAGGACTCAGAGCCTTGTGTCCGTGGTGGCAGCAGCTGAGTGAGGGCAGGCGTGCCAGTGAGCGTGCAAGCACTGCTTGTGTTTGTGTGAGCACTGAGCATGTCTGTGTGCACTGCGGTGTGCAGCCCACCGTGTGTTTTTGTGGGGTGTGGAGGTGCCTGCTGGGAACACATCGCTGCTGACTGGACCCAGGTCACACAGTGGCAGCAGCCTCAGCTCTGTTGGGCTGCCAGATCTGGGAATCTTTAACTTGGATGAGTGTGTTTATAGGATGTAGAACAAAAATAAGAGGTATTGAAGCATCTTCCCTACTAGAATATGACCAAATCTGCTGCTGCTGCTGCCACTCTCACAAGGAAGGGTCTGGGTGCTTAGAGAGGTGTGTTCAACAGATGGATATATAGCCAGAGGCTGGAAAAGATTCAGTGCGCAACTCGTCAAGAAAGTAGTGTCTGGGGAGAAGGAGATTTGCCCAAGGAAACCAGAGTTTGAGTATACTTTCCATCCTTCCCTTTACATTTGTACCACTTCCATTCTTTGCCACAGGACTGAAAACACAAGGAACCTGAACTGAGAAGCCCTCCAGATGATGACACTGATGAAAATTCATCATTGACTTCAATGGGAAGAAATGATGCCATGTCTGAGAGAACTGTCTCTTCCCTTCCATGGACACTGAGGACCCTCAGGACCAGCAGTAGGCTTGTCCTGGAGTAGATGGGTTTAATGTTCTATCTATTCTCATTACAATGGATTAAGATTACCATTACAATTTTAAAAGTATGGTGTATGAACATCTTTGCAAGAAATGAAGACACATTTAAAGTCTGAATAGCATTCCTCAATGACTGCATTTACACCACTTGGGTATCCTACAACAACACTCCTTAATGTGTCATATTCCTTTACACCCAAGAGACAGGAAACAACCAGAATATTGCAAAAGAGAAACTAGGGAACAGAGAATAACTAAACTAAGCAATGATAGGACACAGGCTCAACCACTGGCCCACAGTCATCTGCTGTGTTTGTTTTCTTCTCGCTGGGTGGCCATGCAGTGCCCCAGGCATAGTTTAGGAGACAGCTCAAGTCAGTGGCAGTTCCTGAAACCCAGAGGAGATCAGACCACCCTCAGCTGGAGAACAAAGAGTTTAGAGACATGGACATGAGCCACATTGCGTCACTTGTTGTCAGGACTGGGGAATTGATTTTGTTTATGAGTTAGACAAGGCTGGAGAAGACAGTGATACAATAATGAAGTCGTGGCTAATGTAAGGGCGATAGACAGTGTTTTCCCTGCAGCACCCTTTGCTGCCTGCCAGCTCCACTCACCTAGCATGTCATATGCTAGTGAAAGTAGGTGATACACACATCATCACGACTACCATGCTGTGCACCAATGGAACACGAACTCTAAAGTAGAAGTTAAAATTCTCTCTCCAAAAATTTTACAGAAACGCAGGGTCAAATCTCTCATTTTTGAAGGTCATCAGGAAACCGCACATTGTTAGACTGCAAAACTGTGTACTGTAACATATGGGCTGTGAGACATGCCATAGAGCTGGGTAGAGAAGGAAAAAATCTGCTTTCTCCTACCTCACACATCATCCTGTCACAAACTGGGCAACATAACTGGTCTACAGTTACCTTCTATGCCAGTACTTTCTGTAGTACTTGTTCTTTCTATTAGTGCTTTCTCCAAAGGTCTTCTAAACCTTTTGTTTTCTAAAGCCATAACACTTCATTCCAAGTGAAAATGTGCTTAACATCTGTTGGACTCTGTACGGAAAGTCCTTGTCTTCAGCCCACTATTGAAAGAAAATGATCTCAATTATTTTTTGTTGGAGACTGACTTCTAGAAAGCCACCAGAGTAAATCAGTGTCACTGTAATTGTGTAAACTGGAGTGAAGACTTTTTTTGTTTTTGTTTTTGTTTTTGAGAGAGGGAAAGTTGCTGAAACCAGATAGAAAAGATATTTAAATGTCTAAGTCCCATTTAGGCTGATAATGACTATGTCTTGCTCTTATTCTGTTTGTCTACATGTTCAACAAAATACTTAGATACGCTAAATGCTTTTTATTTTCGCTCTCGTTAAAAAAAAAAAAAAACAAAAAAAAAAACATAGCAAACAGTGGTTTTCTTCCAAATACAGAAATATTGTTTTGTCTTATTTTACCATTTTATCCTAAAAGTCTGTTTTCAAAAAAACTGATTAATAGACTTGTAGTTCTACTGTCAGATGTACAATAACTGTGGTTATGTCAGATTTATCTTGCAGTTACACAATGCAGAAGAAAGCGCAGTATATTCTATGTACAAACACATTTTTAGTAGTTGTTATAAATTAGAAATGAAACTCCTTCTTATAGCTAAATATTTATTTTGGACAGCATTAATGCAGATGTCAGAAACAAAGTCATTACAACAATGAGCTTGTTATAGAAACACTTTATGCCCTGAATCATTTGTTTAAAACTTTCCGAAATGCATACCATTGAGCTTTTCTATTCTTCCCTCCATCGGAGTCTGGATATATTTTACCTAGTAAGGCACCACTGAGGAAACATCCATTTTTTAATCTTGCTGCCAGTTAAGGTTGATCATCTTCATTTCAAACTCTGTTCCTTTGCTACTTTTTAATCCAAGTGCCTTCCGTATTTTTTCCCCTCTACTGTCTAAAATGGGCATTGTTCTGTTTTTCTTTCTAATTAAAGAGGAGGTGTCAGTTTTCTGTATGAGACTATTTTATTCAGAAATCGGAAAGCTCTCATGACCAACTTCAAACGTAGGAGTAGTTAGTTTTGGTTTCTGAATAGGTCAGAGAAGCTTCCTTTCACGTCAACATCTGTGCAAACCAGGACTACATCCAAATGGACTGCCTCAGGGGCCGAGTAAAAGAATATTCAATATTCCGTTGAAAATCAACTTTGAGGGCATATACTGAACATCAAAATGGTAGAATTATCTCTCCACCCATGAAGGAAAGGTTCCCATTTTATTAAAAATAAGGCACTGTAGCAACAATATGGTGCATGAGATTTTCAGAAACAAGTTCTAACCTGTCGGTGGCCACTACACTTTGATTTCTGGAGCATTTTGGGGATGCCGCATTCAAAAGAACTGTTAGCTGAAACTGGATGCAGCTGGAGAAAGCTGGAATCTGAACCTAGGAATGGAGTGGGCCGATTGCAAATTACAATGAAGGCCTACACAGTGTAAAAGCTTTTTGCTCTCTGAACCAACAAAATTCACGGAAGCTGACATAAAAAATACATAAAAAGAATATTGGTTTGGTTTCAGAGAGTATATGAATGCCTCTACCTAAAATGGGAGCACGGTGATGAAAGACACCACACTCCTCACAGCTGACCAGGGCTCAGAGCCAGTGAGTGCCTCCAAAAGGGTGCACAGCTTCCAGCAGCCAAAACATTGGGCAACGCTATGCAACCGTCCCTTAGACAGATTGCTCTGGCCACTGCTATGGCTTCTGGCAGGACTGACTGTCATCCTCCCAGCACTTACATTAGTAGACAATCATATGACATTTGGGAATAGACACGTGTATTTATAAACCAGTCTCTGCCTGAACTCTATCAGAGCCAGGATTTCTTTTGTAAAGTGAATGAGAGAAATGTTTTAAACATAATTGGATAAACAATTATCTGTTGTTACCTTGTTATCCTACAGGCTATACTTAAAAAACTTTGCCTCAAACAGCCTTGAATAATTTGCATATTATTCGCATATTATAAAGCTTGTATACCTTCACCTTAATCTCTCCAATTTCTTTAATTTCAGTGGACTTGCACATTGCTGTTTTCCCTTGGCCAACATGTTTATCTGCCTGGATGCTGGTGTTTTTCAGATTCTATTAACATGACATAGTTTATTCCAGCAAAGGTTTAATTTTAGCTCACTGCGTAATTATTGTAAATTCTAAGTCAGCCCAACAAATGCCACTCTCCATCGGACCGTATTCTGTTTACATGACTAAAAAGAACTCTCAAATAAAGGTAAATACTGTCTTCTGTTTACAACTTTACAAAGTTCAATGTCCTTACACTTTTGTTATGCACAAATAAAGAATTTCTCTTCCTCAAGGAAAAAAGTACATTTGAAAAAGTGTTTTTAGTACATCTCTGCAGGGAGTTCATTTTAGTGATACAAAGAAACAGTTTGTGTGCTCTTTTGCTGGGAAATGAGAATAGGTTCTGCTAATAATTAGGAAGCAGAATACATATTGTTCAGAAAAATATACGATGCATTTACATTGTCTAACAAGAAACCACAGCACCGCATTAGAGAACAGCATTTATTTGGGTATGCCAGAAACTGATCTGTCTTGTACTGCAACCAATGATGCCTGTGGCATCCACTTTCAACTCCCTGGCAAATAGCCAGGCTTAATTGCAAAAAGCAAAATGAAAATGTAATCAAGACAGAGTATGTTACTGGCATACATTTTTTTCCTAAAACTATATGAACTTTCATTTGAAGGAAGCAGAACAAAATTTAACAAATATTAAGTATGCCTGTAACTCAGTATGCTCTGAGGACCACCACACTTCTAAGAATTCAGCTTGTTTAAGAAATCCCTTGCTTAACAACATACAAAAAGAATGCTTCTGAAATTCATGTTTTATTTGTCAAAACGTTTCACAGGACTCACATGACATATAGTTTGCATTAAGAAATGAGCCACTTTTGTATACTGTCAGCTGTATACTTTTACCAAGAGTTGACCAAAATGATTTTTGGAAAAGAAGTTATATCTGCTAGACTTGTATATATGCGTGTGTTTTTATTGTAACCCACAATGCAATTGTGTGGCTAGCCTCACCATTATTATTTTGCACAATATTTTAAATTACTTATTTATGATAGAATGATCTTATGCTTTTGCTGGCATGCTAAGATCTCCAGTCCTGCTTATTTAACCTCACCTCCACAGAGCTGTTTACACTTTCAGAATCTGATTTCAATTTACTTTAATTTTCTCAGAGACTTTTGTATTTATAAAAGCTGAGCATCTAGTGACCTCTCTATTCCTGACATTTCCTTTACTCTCTACTATGAGAAAGAACAAAAACCCTACTGTCTCATTTCTGTTCCAAAAAAACTAAACTGCTTCCTTCAGTGGGTTGGTCCTTGTAATTGAAAATGGCAACCAGATGTTTACAGAACACTCCAGCAATTTTCCTTGAGGCCTTTACTCTTTATAATTGTTTGCTAAAGTTAGATGGATTTCATGGAATCTTGTCTGAGGCTGTAACAAAGAATAAATCGGGTCTCTTCGTAACCATCCCCCAAACAATTAAAAATGAAAAACTAAATAGAAGTTAGAAATAATGCTACCTATTCCTGTTCATATATTTCTAATTCTATAGATAACCGCTCACTTAAGGAGGAAACTTGGTTCTCTTAGGACTGATTTTTACACACCGAATCATGAAAATCATTTGCGTTTCAGAACATGTCATTTACTTTCTACCTTCTCCAACTGTAGTGGGCTATACTCTATGCACCACGGATTTTGTGGTCTTTCCCCTTTCCCTACTCCTGTCCCAAATATTTTCTCATTGACTTTTTTTTTTTTGAGAAAATTTTGCATTTTAAGAAGGTGCAGAAGAAGATGCTGCAAACTACACACTGTTTGTTCCTCAGTTAAAGCCCTGAGATGCAAGTGATTTGTACCTGGAATCTCTCTATCTGCTTTAGAAACCACTGTGTTTTCCTTTTTCAGTTTCTAACTGGCCTAATTTTCTTGTGACTAGCCAATAGGTTTCAAGAGGTCTGTGAGTCCATCTTGTTACTCCACAAGGAAACACACTAAACCCAGTAAAATCTCCTTATTTATTTAATGACCTCTAAGAATGGATGTTCCACAGCTCCAGGGAATGCATATGATTACCTCTCTAGCTTTACCCCTAAAATTCTCTCCTAGTATCTAAACTATTTTTGATTGTGGTATCTTCATGACTAATTTACTGTGGACACAAAGTCCAGATTATTCTTCTTTCCTCAGCACCAGCCATTTTTTACTTTTTATGATAACACATACGTTCCCAAGTCATCCCAGTCTTCATACATATTTAAGAAAGAGCATTTCTGTGTCCTCCTGTCTCTAGCCCCTCCTCTAATTCTAACTACTTTTGCTGTTATAGCATGTCCTGGAAAATGAAAAGTGAATGTCTGATAGACCCCAGACATGGCCTAAGGGGTCTCTAAAACCAAAGGCTGTAGTTAATTCTGCAGACTAATTAGCAGCCCTGAGGAACGTATTACTGGTTGCGCTTACGAAGTAGCACTTCTGCAAGTTCCTACCTTGCTGCTGGCCAGATGTCAGCAATTAAGCTGTTTCTTTTGCTGATTTAGCCTTTGGTCAAAATTATGAACAGTGAGGAGTAACAGTGGTGATACAATATGCTAAAGGAATAGCACAAAGATACACAGCAAGAAGCACACACTTTCATTCTAGTTTTGACAGTGACTTATAAGGCTTTTGTCCTTGTTTCTCCATTTCTGTTTTGTGTAGTAACACTTTGCTGACTCCAAGGCCTAGTGTGAAAAGAAGTGGACAGACATAGACGTTTTCTTCCTGTGGAAAATGTAGATTTTCTTTAAACAGATTTTTTTTTCCAAAAGCCACACCAAAAAAAAAAAAATGACACAGACAGATTTGGAAAAATGCTTTTTCATAGGATTAAGGCAGAATTTTCTTTCATCTTTCCTCAACTGCTTCTACAGCCATACAGCACCCAGAGAGTCAGAAAACTGTAGCTAGCATCACTCCACATCTGCTGAACACCTGTGCCTGCTCCTGCTCACACCTCCTGACAATCCCCAAACAGCAGCTTCTCAGGCAGCAACCACTGGGTGCAGGGAAGCACTGGAGCACTTTATAGAGAGCCAAGGACAGAGGTGGCAGAAACAATATCTGCCACAACAATTCGAAAATCCTCAATTCAGCATTTTACAGAATCAGCAGAATATGTTATATCTGGATATATTCAGGCTGCTTTAGCAATGAGGGATTATTCTGTACTTGCTGTAATATCTAAATAAAACTATGAGATGCCACCTTAAATGCCAGACAGATCTACTGACCCTAGCACATAGAGAGAAGGGCCAAAATTCTCTTGGGTTTGCTCGTGGTCTTCTGTTGCCTCACTCATCCCTTCCTGAGCAGCTCCACCCAAGCACTGCTCCCACATCTGCAAAAGTCAGATTGTCCTCACAGTCAGCTGCTGGAGCCAGGGCTTAATTTGCACAGCCAAGCTGTGTAAATCACAGTGTGCTGTTAAAATGGCAGAAAACAGAAGAGAGTTCAGCGCAATCATACTGATAAAGTTAGGAAAGAGGAAATAACTTCAGATCTCATATTTTTTTCAATATACATAAATTTAAGGATACTTATAGTATATGATTTCCAATGAACAACCTCAGGTAAACGAATATGACATGAAGCTGGTATTGATTTCAGCTGAAATAAATATCAAGATTCATTGACCTAGGTGGAAAATATCGACCAAAGATAAGATGGGTTATTTTATGGAACAATAAATCGCAAAATAAACCAAAACCAAATCAATATATGTATTGTAACAATTTTTCTAACAGCTTGCCTAAAATTTCACCTCCAGTGGATGTCACTCAAACTGCAAACAGAAGCCGAAGTAAAGTTTAAATAGTTCACCATAAAATTCTAAAAATAGGAAATAATGGAAAACCAACATGATGGAAATGGTTTACAACTCTTTCGTAAAGCTATCCGCTGCAACTGCACAAACTTCCACCAAATTATTGAAATTATCATTCAAAGGTACCAGGGAGCATATAATGTTACACTGCACTCAGTTTGCCAGCAGCCTGAATAGATGTGCTTTTTCCATGGCCAAACTAACCAGCTATCATTAAGGCTGTGTAGAATCTTTCCAATTCCAAAGGCTAGCTGTACCAACAGAATTTTGCATGTATCTGCAAAAAAATGAATTTAAAACTGGCTAGTCAGATTTGTAGCATATAACTGCACATGTTTTTCAGAGCCTGCAACTTTCTGAGCTTTGTGTAATTATTAGTAAAGGTGAAAAATTGAGAAATGAAGTAAATGCCTATTAAGGGAGAGTCATCATTGACAAATGAGTCAGGCATAAGGAGCAAAGGACAGAAATTCTGACAGCTCCAGGAAGAAACATATAAATAGGTCATTTAGTTCTTCTAGTTTATTTCTTAGATGTCATGTGAGGAAAGTATGGTATTCAGAGAAGATACAGACCGCAGACAGCAATTATAGAACACCACTTTTTGGAAGAAAGAAATGCATTTTGGTGCCACAAACTTCTGAAATAAATTTTTGCTTGGGAAAAATTGATGAATTTGAAATGAATGATGAAAATATTGGCAGACCATCACAGAGCCACAGGGACCCACAGACACTTTTAATCTTTGTTGTGGCCCAAAGAACAGAGTTTCTTTGGCTGGAAGGATGGGGGAGAAGGCAGAAGACTCGGGAAAATGATTGGAAGGTTCTTATCTAGCATTTGCCAATCTGGGAGGGCGCTCTGAAGCCAGGTGACTTATCCCACTCACCTCTGACAGAGCAAAAAAGCTCTGTTCTGGGCTGAGGGAAAGAAGGCAAACCTCCCAGGG
>VXAV01003551.1:248142-265931 GCA_013399715.1 Alectura lathami
ACTCCCCTCCAGTTACCAAACCTCAAAATGTTTTGGTTGGTCTGAAAGAAGCAAAAAAATTTCCACTGAAGAAAACTGTTCTCCTGATGTTTCTCTCTGGCAGTGATGGTCTCAAAATAGTGCTGCAGCCCAGGTGTGGACTATCTCTCTGGAAGATCAGTGTGCAGAGCTGTCACACTTGGATTTCACACAGGAGCAGAACTGGTCCCAAAATTAATAATGGGTCAGGACAAAAAAAGTTAAGAATGTTTTGTGGTGAATTTTTTTTCCATATATGACTTCATCTAGACTTTTGACTCACTGCCATTCTAAACAAAATATCCTTTCAAAATTAGAATCAACTTTGAAAGATACATGGGTAAGACAGACTGCACTAAACTGCACAAAAATAAAAGCATCAGACAAGAGCTGCTAGATAATACCAAATAAGAGGGAATGACCTTTCATAGATTTTTCACAACATTCACTATCTTTGATTCTCAGTTCATTATCTCCATCTTTTTAATAGAGGCTCCAAGGAGTACATTTTAAATAAATTACAGTACTCCTATTAGGAAAATATTATTACAAAGCACAGCTCAAAATACCCTTCTCCAAAACATGGTCTATAAAGTACTCTCATCCAGAACAGTAAAACGCATCGTTTGCTGGCAAAGAAAAATAACTTCAAGCGTAACTTGTTTAGTTCTAAAAAAAGATCATTTGTTCAGTATGCAGACATGTTCTTTTACTTACTTTTGTTTTTAAAACATAACTTTAAAGCTAGGCACTTACATAACACAGGGAAAATTAAAGGCAGACTTATGGAATGGAATTAGTGAAGTCTTACTCTTTACCCTAATCTAGAAAGCACTTGGTGTTTTTTCAATACATCTAACTTATGCTGGAAGCTGTAAGAAGTTCCTGAAAAAATACCTAAAGCCTTATTTATTTATTTATTTATTTTATTGCTGGAAAATTACTACAGGAAATACTGGTGCTAGACAAATAGCCACAGTTAAGTTCATTTCTGCAGGGGCAGTGTTTGGAGGGTAAAAACCTGTACTGCAGAACCTGAGCCCGAGTTGATCACTGTAGCAAAATCCAGTGACTTTTTCCAAGGCCTAACTGAACCTCGCATGCCCACTTCCTTGGCCATTTGAAACAAAAGTATTTCACATAGATGGTGAAATAGACACAGTCCCCAGAGATGCTGCCTTGTCTCTGCAGCCCATCTGACACTGGCAAAGCCTGTATGCACACTGTGTCCTGTCATTCTGAGATGGAAACTACACAAGGCAAGGAGGAGATGAAAGGTGCCCATGAGAAGAGAGTAAAAATAAAACAGAGCAAGGTGCAGACAATTTATTAGTACTCCTGCCAAGAAAAGTGCATGTGTCTCATTTTCAAGAAAGTTTCTTGGAGACAGTTGTAATTTATGGCGGAATTTTGAGCATCCTCAGATATGCTGAATAATTATGTTTTTAATTTATTAAACTATTCATATTGGTTAAAGCACAAAGCAAAACCGAGCCCTCTGGTAGCCCCAAGAATTTATTGCAGATCTGAATGATACAAATGGCACTCCCTTTAGCATGAGAAATAACCAACCATGTTATTTTGCTGCTAACAGAATGGTGCTCTGAATATGTTTCTCAAAGCCTTTCAGTTCCCAAATTGACCTCCAGAACATCAAACTGAAATCACAGTTTGAGTTCATGTCTCTAAGATGTCCAAGACTACTTAACCATAGTCAGCATACACAACTCGTGTCTAAAGCTCCTCTGTCAGGTACAATATAACTGTACACTATGAAGCAACAGTTCCTTGTGCTAGAGATCAAGCTTCTTCAGTAGCTTTTTAACCATGGATCAAATGGCAGCACCAACTAAGAACCAGCAATAATTTCCCTTAGCTTCTGCTGCAAGTGCAAAATGCACTTGTGTATTGTGTTCTTTAAAAAGTTTAGTGTATACATTACAAAACTATCAAAATACTACCTCAGGAAAAATCATGCTTTCATGCTTGCAGCTTTTCTTTAAGAGAGAAAATGAGAAAGAAGCAAATGTTGCAGATATTTGTTATGTCATAAAATGCTGTGCTGAAACACACTCAGTTATTGATGGAGTCAGTATGAGAACTCATCAGGAACTGAAACGATCTAACTTGGTTCTCGAGACTATGATACATCACTGCTGCATTTTTTATAGGAGAAGTTTCTAACAGAAGAACCATTTAATTCTGAAAAATTAGCTGCACATCTAGGAAGGGTTAGAATTTGGTTTGTATCCTTACTCACACCAAGAGCATATAAGCTTCACTCCCATGGGAAAATGCTGGATCAATAGCTAACATTTAGTAATGACTGTATTGACTATGTCAACTTATTCTTACTGTGATAAGGCCTCTCGTGTCTCAGATCTTCCATCAGTCTCCGGTTTTCAAGGACTGTGACTGCATATCCATGCTTGGCCAGGATGCGCTGACAGAGCTGACGCTCAGTTTTACTGTGGCCAGGAGGCGCGTACAGAACTGCTCTTCTCGTACGGCTTCCGAAATACTGGAGAATGGTGTCTTCAATCTACAGCAAGCAATGCAAAGATAGCGGTTGTAAGACAGAACACTTTTCGGGAGCATAATACAAAGTTGTTATTTTTCACAAAAAAGAAAAAAAAAAAAAGATAGTAGCAACTTACAGTGACAGTTTGGGAAGTATTTCTGTTATAATAAGGGACTTCTGCATTACATAAGGCATAACAATGGGATGCTCCATGTGGGAAACAGGTCAGTAATATCTGTCATAGTCCAGCTATTCTCTTGCAATAAAAACAGCATTAACAGACAAGACTTTGTTTTGGTGAAATGTATTTGTCTTTAGGATTGAAACATACCAGCATTTAAGGGATTTCATTCAAGACATTAAGCTAGTTCTTGGCAAGCTCATGATTTTCATCCTAGCAGTAGTCAGTACCTTCTGCTCCAAAAACAAAGATTCCACAAATTATAATTTTAGTAAGCTTATCACCGGACATTGGAAGTGTTACATAAACAAGACACCACCATTTTTACACAGAAGACCACACCGAAAAAGACAGATGTTCTGATATAAACAAACGCCATTCAGGACTTATCCAGTTGTTTATAGGCCAGGGATCTAGTGATAAAGTCACTCTCTCAGCAGCCTGTTCACCACCTACAGGATGCAGTTTTAAGTTACACTTGGCTGAAGTTAAAGCTTTTCTGCAGCCGAGGGATACAAACTCTTTTAGAGTCCTGAACCTCTAATGCTACATCTGTTTGTGTTCCAGAACAGGCATCCCCTGTGGAAAGGATCAGAGTAATTGATGAGGGGACCCTGAAAAATAACTAGATTCTGTCAGACAACAGTGACAACACTATCAGAATCTTCTACATAAAATTGCTAAATATGTAACACAAAACTACTTCAGCCATTGGGACACTCGAATGCTGATCACATGCTGGTTGGGAGAAACACAAATAGTACATGGTAAAGTCACAAGAATTACTTTACGTAACCTCGTCAGATGTCCTCTCCTGTCTTTGCAGTATGTTGAAAACCCATTAGTCCTGCAGTAAGCCCAGTGTTAGGAAGGCTCAGAGCACCATTCCCTGCCTTGACATGCTCCATTTATTTCTCTCCCACTCCTGCCTTCACTCCTCCATACTCTCCTCTTATCTTCTCTCCTTTCTGCCCCTTGAGTAACTCCAGCAGCTGCTGGCAGCGTTCCTCTCCACTTCCTCCTCCCTTCCTCCCTGACACTACATTCAGCCTTGCCCCTGCCCCTCCTCCCGTGCCGCCTCTCCTCCTGCTGCCACCTCGTCCGGAGCAATGCTGCTGCTAACATCGCAGGCTGTTCGGCCAGATGTTTCTCACTTTCCATTTCACTCGTGTCATGGAAACAAATCAGCAAAGAGAGACACCTCCAGCTTTATATTGCAAGCAAATCCAATTTTCCATCCCACGTGTGTTGCAACTGCCAGTACTGCAGGGTGAACCAAGGACACATGAGGAGCACTGTGGGGCTGCAGCCCAGGACACATTTGTGTCTGGCTCTTGGCTTGCGATTGCCGCTTCTCCCACTGACGTCCCTCCCTGTGCAGCTGAGGGTGTTTGCTCTCTGGCACAAGTCCCATCTTAAGCTTTGCTGTACTTTATGTGCACCCTCTCTTTGCTCTCAGTTATCATGCTTTTTTCATACAGCTAATAAAAGCTTCTACCAAAACATACCTGCCTTTGCAAAAGCAAAGCCTCCTGCAGTGCCGTTCCTTAAGCATGTTGCTTAAAACAAATGGTAATAGCATCTATCTTGAGTGCCTCACAGCAATTTGCTTTCCCCTGCGAGCGATTGCCCTGCAGGATCTGCCCCAGCGTAGCCACCACCCTGCAGCCCTCGCCTCTTGCACCAGGCCTTGGCAGTATGTGCTGCTCTCCCACTGCGTGAGCGGCTTCTCTCCTCCCCAGAAATATGTTTTTTTTTTTTTTTTTTCCTCTTGATTAGCCGGTTCACATCCTTCCTTAGTGTTCCTCTGCTCTTCAGCACTGAAGTCCCTCTCTCTGCCTTCTTACCTGTGAGGCAATGTGGTGTCAGGGAGGGAAGGGACACGACCAAACGGCCTGGAGGCCCCAGTGGCCCTGCGCTCTCTGGGGATGAAGGCCTCGGTCTGTGCCAGCCTTATCACGTCTCTCCTGCTTGTCCCATGGCAAGAGACAGGCCAGCCAGTGCCTCAGGCTGTGGGTGTCTGAATCCCCCTGATGGCTGGGGACAGGCCCTCCTGCACCTCAGCTCCCACCGCCCAGATGTTGACCAAGAAGTTAATCACTTCTGCCTGCTAGCTTTTCAAAAAGAGATGACCAGATCTTTGGGACACTGAGACAGCTCAGGGCTCTAAATTTAACAGCCTGCCCTAATGTCTAATCCAGCATTATTAAATAATATGAAGTAGCTCACCACCTTTTACGGTGCTTGCTTGAGTTCCATGCATAGCATTGCCAAATTTATTTCTTCTACCCTCTTCTTTCCTTTCAGAGCTATTTGCAGTCCAGGTTACAAGACGAAATGTGTCCTTCCTGTTTTCTTGCCAAACTAGTGCAATGTAGGGTGGGTTTTCTTTGTTTGTTTTTCAGCTTCCCATTAGCTACATACAACTAAAAACATTTTGGCCAACTTCATGCTTGTAGCAAGTGTTTCCATATTTTTTTTCCCAAAGCTCTACATAAAATGCCTTACGTCACTAGCCATGCTGATCCTGTTACTACTAGATGTATTTCAGAATTTCCAGTATTATAGCAATAACAGTCATGTTTCTGCACTTAAGGAGTCTGCTGGTTTTTATAAGATGTTTCTCAATCATAAAAATGCGGTCTGGGCAGAGAGTTGGTATAAAATAAGCAGCGTGCAACAGAGGAAAATAAGCTGTTCCCATATTTTGGCATTTAACGGTCCTGATTTTTTTGTTTATTTTTTTTCTTTTTTTGCATTCCTATAACTTTAATATGCAGCAGGCTTAGACAAAGAAAAAGTTCAATAACATTTTGAATATTTAAGTGTTAAATGGACAAACGTTTTCATGCTCAAACCATTTTTTTTCTTTTCCTCAGTTTGAAATTCCAGGCTATTTGTTACCAGGTCATTTTATTACAGATTCAATACACCCATGTGAAAGGGATTGGTGATGAACATCTGTGCTCCATGTCCTACCTAGAGAATAATGTGGCTGTCTCCACTGAAATTAATGAGGCTTTACAGCAAAGCTGAGATTTGCTGTATGATATAGGATAAGACCTATGTCAACTTTGACATGATATACCTGCTCTTACAGCTTGCAAACCACTGGTCTTAGCTGAGTCACTGGCCTCATTTTAGTGCAATTGGCAGTTACGCAGATGATCCACAGCCTTAGCAACACGTCTAAAAAAACATGATGGACTCTGAAGTAAATGAAAATGTATAAAAATGAATAGTTTAATTTTGTTTCCAGTTTACAGAGTAACCTGAAAAACACAAAAGAAAGCAAAGTAAGCTCCATAAAATTTATTATTACTTTAAAAACAAAATCTAAACAAATGTAAATTCCTCTGAGGTCTTAGCAAACTAGATCAACAGCTCAATTTATATAATACAAAAATTCAAGAATTACATAACTATCCCTGTCTGACTGAAAATAGATGTCTACTCTTTGAGTTGTGCTTCTTAGTTTTGTCTACCTGCAAGTTTTACATGGCTGTGAAGTTCTCCATTGAAGAGAAAAGGTTTTGACATGTTTCTTTAAACCAGTTTATCCAATTCTAAGTTATGAATATATACAGTCTCTGAAGATTTTCTTTTTTTACAGAATTTCTGGTTTGTTCCAAAAATCCAGAATTTGTTCAGCAATCAAATCCTACAATATGTAATTACTGTTGTTGTTTGGCCAAGAAGAAAATAGCAAAGATATTTCATGTTGAGGGGAGAAAAGCAGTTTCTTGGCATTTTTTCAGATTCCAGGAAGATTGCATAATTCCATAAATATTGATGCATTGTCTCTGCCTGGCAAGGAAGCAAATATATAGTTTGAACAGTTGCCATAGAATTTCATTGACCATCACTTCCAACTTCAGAAACAAAATTCTTCTTCCTAAAATAATAGTTCATTTCATGTTCGCCTGAGCCTCTCTCAGAAAAGAAATAAAAAATTGTGAAACATCTTCTCAGCTACCCAGTTCTGGTGGTGTTAGTCCCTGTGCTGATGACAGGCAGCCCCTCTTTTATGACAAGCTTGCCAAGGCTGTCAGAGCCTTGTCCAACAGCTTTGAATAATTTGACTGCAACTTACTTTTACTGCACTGCTTACTACAG
Organism: Alectura lathami; assembly: GCA_013399715.1. Taxonomy (NCBI): domain Eukaryota; kingdom Metazoa; phylum Chordata; class Aves; order Galliformes; family Megapodiidae; genus Alectura; species Alectura lathami. The sequence continues at coordinate 254,979 of VXAV01003551.1, forward strand.
GTACTGGGCTTCTGCAAAACAGATACATGAGACACTATACAACCTGAAAGCCCTTGGCATGAAAAGCGAGTGTAAAAGAAATAATGTGAAAGAGCACCAGTCTTACTTAAACATCAGCAATATTAGTGATATTTACAGACAAAGCCTAAATTCCCATTTAGCCTGCAAAGGCACCTTCACTGCTAAATACTGCCTAGCACAACAACATTACAAATTTCCATGAGTAGGACTCAGAGGTACTATCATGCTAATATTGCCTAACATTAATAAGAGTGATAGTAACTTAGCACGTGTTTCTAGTGCCCTAAGTGGTTCATTTACAGGACTGTGCAGACCTTTATTAATTCCAAATGTGACTTTCAAAATCTTTTCCCTGCTTGCATGAAAGTTCACAGAAATTGTAAGTCACTCATTCTACTCTTGTGTTTGAAGTGCACATAGCTCCTTTATCAAGAAGTCACAGACAAGTTAATTTCCTGTTTCACTTTCTGTAGGACATTTAAATGTGTTGGCTTTATTATTCTGTTAGATTTCCTAATCAGAAATGACTGGGTTGTAAAATGAAACAGTTGGAATGTAATTCTGCTTCCAGTTGTTTGCTGAGAAAACACAGAACAAGCAACTAAATTGTTGGCACTACTTTGATGGCTGGTGTCTGATGACTTCTTACATCCAGGAGCAAAACTGGAGTTATTTGCACAGTCATCACCAGCACCCTGGGCTAGAAGTATGGAACTAATTTTTAAAAATGTCTTTGTTTTATGATTGCATGTAGTTCATGTTACCAACTGTTTTATACCAGGAACAAATGTTAAGCCAAATCCCACCACCATAACAAAATTGATGATTTTAAGGACAGGACTCCAATGAAGTACTTGAGTGAGATTCAGCCTCCAGTTTCCTCCCTCCACTTGCTGCCGATGCATCCTCCTCAAAGTTCTCTTCCTGTAAAGTCTCCACCCTGCCCCTCCTTCCTGACTGCTGTCACAATAGCTTTGCCCTTTATCAACAAAATATCTCTAGCTATCTGCACAGTAAAAAATAGCCATTTCCTTAATGCCTCTTGCATATTTACATTGAAAAGAGAAGGGAAAATGTCCTGCTTTCACAGTGTGCAATGTGAATGTGGTATCATTCCAAGGAAACCAGTTGCTGATACCAGCCATCTGTCAATTGCTTTCTATTAACTGAGGTTTCATACTAGCAAAGTTTTCCACTACCTTTTTTCTTTTGTGAAGAAAAAAGGGTTCTTTTCCACTTACTGTATTCTAAAAAATAAATGTCCTTTTTAAGATTAAATTTACTTTTAAAATGTGTAAAACTTCATTATGCATAATGTAATCTTTTCTATTCAGAACTCTCAACACACTCTATTTCTGCATAAAAGTAGAAATCAACCCTTCTCATTCTATCACCCAGCTTCATTTCATTTTTCTTACATTTACATTTCAAAAGTTCCCACCAGATTCGTCCTCTTTTCTTTCCATTTCCATACCTGACTCCCTTTCTCTTCCTCAGTGCAGATCCAGCCCTTCTGTGCACAGCCTCCTGTGCCCTCCAAGGGTGCTCATACTTCACAGCTGCAGATCTCTACTCTGTCTCCCTCACCTGTCCCAGCCAGTGCCTCCCATGCCTTGTACCACAACATCCCTCCCCTTCCCCCTTCCTTGCTAAACACTCTGACTGAAGTATATTCCATACAAAATATCAATAGGAAAAAAAAAAAAAGACAAAAAAGACATATGCCTTTAGAGGGTGAAGTTATCAGGTTTTTGAATGTCTGCATTAAAGCCTGGTGGATTTTGCATTAAACGCCATTATTTCCATCAGCTATGAAGTTTTGACTCCTGGCTCTGACCAGACAGAGAGCACTACTCAGAGGAAGAAGGATATTCCACTCTGGATGTCCAAAGTTTTGTTAATAATTTTCCTGTTCTTCAGTCCCAGTTCTCTCATGTAGGTGCTTGGGCCTGTAGCCTGTGTACGATGTTCAATGGGATGTTCCTATAGATCTTACTTATTATTAAACCATGACGTTTATCTCCCCTCCCACCCCAGCATAGTATCTTGGAGGTATGGCCACATCAGGCTGTCATTATCTTGCATCTTTCACACCATCCACTCCCAGTAAGTGATATCCTACCATAAATGTTCAGAACGCACAGCTGTAAAATCATTTCCTCATTCTTCCTCTTTGTTCACCTCATTATAGCTGTTCCTGGAGATATATCTATTACACCAAATGTAAGGGGCAGGTTCAGGGCCTTGAAAGCAGTGACAGCTTTTTTCAACCCACCTCTCATCTTCCATTTATTAGGATGCCAGCCTTACCCACTCATTAAATTCTCATATAATCAGATGTTTGTCTTGTTTGTTTACTTTTTCTCAGGTGGCCCTAAATGGCCAGGGGATGTGAGGCAAAGATGTGAGTATCTGTGAAATAATCTCCTTCAAGACCCATCTTAAATTTTAAACCTCCTGTTTTATACATTGGCCAATGGCTAGAGAACTAGTACGCCAAAACAGCGCCTAGGATGTGAGCAATCCCGTCTCACTGCCTCCTTGCAGTAGTGGAAGTACTATGTCTAACTGGGCAAAACACGCTGCACTGACACCTAAGTTGGCTCTGGCTGAATTAATCCAGAGTGGAAACGCAGCTGTGACCAGCTAATTAGCTCTTCTCAGAAGCAATTGAGAAGCAGAGCTCAATCACTTGAGTGTAATGGTTTTACATTTGTCTGGTACCCAGGGTTTTTCTGGCATAGTACTGTGCCACACAAACCTATGCTCTGGACTTGTTTAGGCTGACAGTAGTTCAGATGCTGTAACACCAACTCTCCTCACTACAACGTACACTGGCAAATACTTCCTGATGCAGGAGGCAAGTGTTGCTGGCTGAACCTAACGACAGCCTGCTGCTGGATGTGACGGCAGCCTCTCGCACCTTTCTTGCTGGAGGTTTGGAAATAAGCATTCTATTTTTCATGCTACAGATATTAGCATTTAATTTTATATTAGCAGATGTTGACCTCTGTTCATGAAAAAATAAGGCTACGGGATCAGCTCTCCTGCAGCTTTTAAAAATCCTGTAATGTGTGATACTTGAGAAAGAAGTACCATGAGCTCAGTCAAGTTTTCCAGGCTATGAATGAAATCTGCATTTTTGCAATTTAAAAAAGACATATATACCTGACAGGAATGGCTCCACCCCAGGGCACCTTGAGTGTAACTAAAGACACATTTACAGACCAAACTGGCAATTCCCAGCACCACGTCTTTTCCACATTTGTCTGGAACTTTCCTTTCCTAAATGGGACAAATTTTGACATCAGAGATGCAGTGGTAAAGCTGCAGTTTTCTTAACCTTTTCTTCCCACAATGGCTCATAAATGGTGAAAGCTTTTTTATTATTATTATTATTTTTTTTATTTTTTCCCCCTTTTGGAAGCAAATGTGCTATGCATAACCCGAAGGGAGATATTATCAAACTTTGGAAGGGAATTTTGCACATGAAATAATAATCATAACCAAATTCTCACAACAGCCGCCACACAATACTGATTGTTTCCCCGAAGGAAGCAAGAATTAAACCTGCTCTTACCCAGTCAGAAGAGATGCATAATGTGCTATGGCTCAAAACCCAGAAGCACTAGGTATTACCTGAGGAATATTATCTCCAGCAGGGTCTTCTTTTCCTTTAGACTTTTTTTATGAACTCCCATTTCATAAAACAAGTTGCAGTGTTTCCTTTAAGCCACTGTTTAACTGTACAAAAGATCCTTTTTAATAAATTAACATGCCGGACTATTCATAGAGTAAGAATACAATTGTGATGGTTAACTAAAAATGTGAATAATTTTTGGACTATATTTTAAAGTATTTTTCCTGGTTCGTAGATGAAGGTTTAAACTATGGCTTTAATGAAAACTTGTTTCCAAACTAGCTACTGTGGGTGGCCACATGACTGTAAAATTAAACAGAAGTTTCAGCCATTACATCTGTCTTAGATGTTGCTGGGTACCCAATAAAATCAAGCAAGATAACCGTTCAGCTATTTGAATAAGCAGTGGGCGAAAACACACAGTCCAAGAACATATTCTGAAAACAAAGGGGAAGAGATTTTTGGAGATGTTTGCCTTTTCTGTTCCCTGAGATTATTATTCAGCCCACACAACCAACAGTATTCTCTGGAAACAGAGAGCAACTAAGAGTAACATCCCAACATGTGCAAGACATTTTGTTCATGATGCTCTAGAGGAAACTTTCAAGACAAATAGGGAGCCAGCTATGGGTGGTCTTCAAAACATGAAGAGGAATGTGCTAGAGTAGAACAGGCCTGGAAAACATACCTGTAAGGACTAACATATGCGTTTAAGTCTGTACTACAGGTTCAGCATATGTGTGGAAGTCACATCCAACCAGGTGTGGTGGAGGACAGTAAGTACAGCGTGCTGCATGAACGTCAGCTTTCTTCTCACTTCAAACAGCCAGCGTACCAAATTCAAGTCAATTTGCATTTTCTTCAGACAAATTAGGAAAGTAGAAATCACAGATATTTTCAGACAAAAACACATGCTAGCAAAGTTTTGTCATGATTCCACCAGTTTTGACAGAGTTTAGAAGTATTTTTTTGCCATGACAATGAAACCCACATTGCCAGATGTGCTTCCTTCCCTTTAAATTTTAATTCTTCATGTCACATTGCTGAACAAATCCAAATCTGGACGCCTAGTATACTAAAGGGTCATTAACATATAAAATTATGACAAATGCAGTAGAGAGTAGATTTCTGAAACTCATAAGAAAAATCTCTCTGACATTCACAAGAAAAAAAAATCAATTTTTTAAGACATAAGGTTAAAGAGCACATACCAAAGTTATTTCACATATCTGTTTTTGATTGCTGCAGAAGATGCTCTCCTAAAATCAATATAGCTGACCTTTCAGACTGTGAACCCTATCTAATCAAAGAAGCAGCCTTCTAAATCATTATGTATCTTTAGAAACTTTAACTGCTTTATGTGGAAGCTGTCCATAATCTGTGATGTCACAGATTTCTGTTTATAGTCCTGATACAGTTGTACATAAAATGCCAGTGTAATGATAATTGTACAGTGAGGTCTCTGCTGCATGATTAGCAGCACTCTATAGGACTGAAGAAAACCTGAAACATTTGTGCTGATCACAGCTTCCAGAGTAAAAATAACTGCCTTGGTCTGGAACATTTAACAAACCACATTTTTCAACTAAAATAACAGTGGCTGTATTTGCTAGGTTTTAAGCCCCTTCCTATGCAAGATAAACATGAGGTCAGGTAACCTAAGGACAGAGCAGAATCTGTGGGACAAAGATTCCAAAGTAAATAGTGCGATTTGAAAATGTGAGAAGCACTCTTTTTTTTTCAGTTCAGCTAAATTCAGCTTTTCAACATAGTTTCAGTAAAGTTCAAAACTGACTAGCAGACAACTTTAACACAGGCAACTGCAGTCTTGCTGCTAATAGCCTCAGTCACTTTCATGAAACCCCACCGGCTCGTGATTTACGTGCCTGTACTGGAAAGGCTCTGACCTGATTCCTAAAGCCAAAATAAAATATGGCCTGTGCAGCAAACTGAAAGCTCCCTGGAGCCACAGAGTAATGCCATGTTTCAGTCAAAGATCTCAGGGTTCATGTGTTAGCACCGCACTAGGGAGCGGGTAATGGCAATGTGCTTGCACATATGCCGCTGTCATTAGATCACCCATTTGTTTGTACACAGATCTCAGACTCTAAAGCTTAGGTTAATTTTAGCTGGACTCGGATGATCCTGCCAGACCCTCCATCCCTTGCCATGCTAATTATTGCTCAGCACTCTGCTCCAGCTGACTTACCTTTCTCACTGCCTGTGAATCACTGACAGGCAAGAAGCAGCGCGTGTTGTTGGCTGAGACCTCCCTGTATCTTCCTTGCTGTGTTCTACTCAGTTTGTTTGGTGAAATCCCATTAACAACCGCCGAAAGGAAGCTGCTGGTCATGAGAGGAGTCAGGGTCTGGCAGAACAAACAGACGGCCACCACCAAGGCCAGCAGGAAGGGACGAGGGCGACAGAGCCTGCGGCACCTGGGGACGTGCCCACAAACCATGGCCTCTGTGCCGTCCTTACTTCACCCTTTGCCACATCGCAGATGCAGTCGCAGTAGCCATGTCCCAACACAGTAAAAAAGTAAAAGGCAGGCTTTATCCAAAGCTAGTGAGGGCTTTCCACATTTCTGCTGCTGAGTCCTTTCCTGGTGCCCGGCAAGGAGTCACTGGGTTCAGAGGAGCAGGGGCTTGTGAGGTGCCCTCCCATGGGGTTACAGGAACAACCTGTGAAAAGAAGAGAAGTGAGGAGCAGCCAGCAGCGGCGTGTCATGGGGTGCTCTGCCAGGAGCCGTGGCGAGCTCCTGCACACCACGCGCTGGGAGGACAGACCTGGCAGCAGGCAGGTGGGCAGCGGGGATCTTCAGCCCCAGCCTTGCAGTAGGAGCTTTTCAGGCAGACGACAGCATCCAAGAAAGCAAGAGGTTAAAGCTTAACACATTTCGTCCGCAGCCAAAAAGAGTAAGAGAGCGTACCAACTTCATGAACAATTATTTGTTGTTTTTTCTCTCTTGCGTTCTCAGTTCCTACTTTGTTTTTATAGTTTCCTTCAGCCAGACCTTTTAAATTGCCTCTTTCCTGTCATCATGCACAGATCTCTCTAAAAAGCAATCATTTATCTGAAAACAGACAGACTACGAAGATTTTCATTTTCATTTGTTTTGTCCAGATTGCGAGTTCAAAGTTACGTTTACTTACTCAGCTCTTATCCCGTTAGAAGTTTTCCGTTCCCCTCTAATGGGCTGCTGATTAAAACCACTTGGAACAAGCCTGGCTCACGATCCCTGCTCGTCTCACACACTCCAGAGGCAGGCACACGCACATACACACACCATCTGAAGCCAGTTGGACCACGGATTTCATATAAATAAAGGCTGGACTGCTGGGAGGGTGGGGCTAAGCAAGCTCGGCTCGGGGCAGACACAGGGCTTGGAGACGCAGCCTTGGAGCCGGGTGGGGAGCAAAAGGTGTCCTGCTCACACTGCATGCCTCATAGCCACCATCACTGCACTTTTTAGAAATCTGCTGTTACAGCAATCAGGCTAATTGAAACCAGAACATCTCAAAGGCAGTAGAAATCCGAGCAACACCTGCAATATTTTACCCCAACTTAAGAGAAATGTTGTAAAACATAGTAGATTTACTTGGATGTGTCACTGACAAAGCAGTTGTCAGTACTCTTCCGTAGTAGATATAACATCTCATAGCAGAGTATAAATAAAACTTCTTACTAATGTTAAAGAGGGAAAGAAAGGAGGGCAGACAAAAATACTCCAACGAAAGCGCTTAGTATCTAAGCCTCAGAAGGACTTAGTTACTACTTCCCCCTGCTGACGTGGGACAGGGACGAGACAGATGGGAACAGTTGAGGAACTCTGCTATCTTTACAGACCTAAACTTCTCATATAATCAAGTTCCTTTAGCTAAGAATATCTGTGTACACGTCATCTATATTATCCTCCATCCTTGTTATTTTTAAAAAGAAAGGGTTCTTCCTACGCTGCCTCATCTATAAGAAATTACTGTTGCTAAATTATGATATCCTGGGCCAATCTACACAATACAAAAGCAGCAGCAGCATTAACATGTCAGAGGCCTATACACAGCAATGAAGAACAGAACATGTGTTTGATTGCTGTGTTGGTATTTGCTCACCTTTCATTTCCTTTTTTTTCCTAACCAAAACCATCAGTTTGCACACACATAAAAATGCCATGGAAGTGATTCAACCCCTCAAGCAGAACCTCACCTGTCACAGGTATTGCATTTTAGTATTCTGTCTGGGGCTGTCATTGTCTAAATTAGACTCCTAGGTCATCCTGTGTAGGAAAAAAGTACAAAACTTGTATCTGCTAGTGGTAGATGCTTTCCGTCTGCTCTGCAGAGACCAGTCGCATGTGCCCTCTCCTCCCAGCACACCAGCTCCCATCCTCTGGCCCTGCTCCTGCCAGCCTGTGCTGCAGAGCCCCCGACAAGCCAACAAACCTGGCTGGTGGCTGTGTCCATGCCATACAATGGAGAGGCACCCAGGGAGCTGGTACTTTCAAAGGAGCACGGAAGTGACACAACAGCCATCCTGGGAGCCACAGTAACCCCATCAGCAGAGGAGAAGCACAGCAGAGTTGCTTTACTGTTTTAAGAGATTGCCCTGTGGCATGCCCGGATTTCTGGGACCACAACCATCAGCTCTCTGTGTGGTATTTGCATGGCTGTCAACTTCTCCCAAATTATTAAGACTTGTCTCCAAATTCTTAGGATTTGTCAGAGCTTTCAGTGCTATTGCTAGAAGACTTGACTAAAGCAGGTTGATAAAGATCTAGTTTAAAGGTTGTTTAATGACATGGAGACCACAGGCCCTGGCAACACTCCTGCAGCAGAACGAAGTAATTGCTTCTCCTCCCCTTGCTCCCTCAGTAACCTTCAGCCCAGCAGGTAACAGTGTACTCCCTCCAGCCTGACCTCATTTTCCCCTTTTCAGTCCATAACTGGAGTCTTTAAGCTCACATTTGCCCCAGCATCTCAGAGGCACTTCATCCATCCTGCAACCCCAAGATCATTCAAGGGCTCCAAGTTTTCAGGACAAGCCGGCAGGTTTTTCTCATTTACTGCACCAAGGCTGATACTGCAAACACAGAGGGGAAGGGAGGTCAGTAGAGGGCAAGCAGATCTCTCTGCCTCCTGGGAATGCTCCTGGGAATCTGCTTTCTGTTCATCTGTTTTCCCAGATGTTCCAAGGGGTGAACTGGCTTTTCCCCTATGTTTTATGGTTTCTTTTCATGACAATTGCATGTAATGCAATTTTCTTAAGCTGTAAATACTTCCCTCAATCACAGTCGAGTGCAATGAACATGATTTGTCATCTTTCTAACCAGGATTCCATCACATCTCTGGGCCTACATCTACTGACTTACTTGGTCACATTCTGACACTTCAGGAATTAAGCTTGGACTTTTGCAAATGGACTGGCATTAACTAATACATGTGTAAGGAGTCAGGCTTTCAGTGCATAGTACTCAAACAACTGCAGAACACAATTGTCTGTAAAGTCAGAAATATCTGGATAATTATTTATGCTTTCAGGTATATGTATATATTTCAGAATTCTTAGCAGAAAGCTGCAAATCTCCTCTGTCTAACATACAAAACAAATTAGGAATTCATTTTCTTCTCAGGATTTCCAGACCTGTGGCTGCTTCCACTGTGTGGATTAAGGACTCCCTGGCCTTCTTAACTCTCCCTGCTCTTTTCACTCACTCAGACCTACATGCATGGCTGCTCCCTATAGAAGTCGGCTGCAGTCCGGCTCTGCATGAGGCAGACTCCTACAGGGATCACTTCTGTTAAAACCAACCAGGCATGACTATCAGAAGTGATCTCCAGTGCTTGCAGCCAGAATCCCAGCTCCAACTGCATCATCTGGAATAGACTGTAAGTGTTCAATGATGCACTGACATAGAAAAGGCAAGAGGAAAATAACAAGACTTGATAAAAATTACAAGAGACTAGGATTTGAAAGGATTTAGCCAATACGCCATGCACGCGCATAACGTGCACCATTCATCATCTTCTCACTGGGGTTTGAAGCAATCCAGCTCATAGTCACACAGCTTTCATTTTACACAAATCTCTGTTTGTTCGGTGGTGAAAGCTAGTGACCAATGAAAACGATTTCAATGGTCTAAGTAGTGGCCTGGACAGACAGCTGCCAGGAGCTAACCAAGAAGAAAATATGAGGTGCAGAAAGTTAGCAGAAATTTAAGGCCAGCTGAATATATTCATTTTATGCATGCTTAACTCCAATCAGAGATCTAACATGAATCATTCTACAACTCCAAATACAGTTAAGTCTAGAGACAAGTGCTTGTAAGATCAGGGCTTGATATAATAAGCTTCGATATAACCTTTTTGCATCAATAACTTCATCATACAGAGACTGCCAAGGAGAAGATATGTTTAAAAATCTATTCACAATTCTGTTTTATAGAACAAGATTCAAATTTCAGATTATAATGTCCTAGAAACCATTTTGGTGATAAATGATCTCACATGAAAAATAATCTCGAACTGATCATTTCTAAGTGAAGTGATCATCAAATCCTTGCAATCACATCTGCCACAGTGCAGACTACATGTAATTTTCATTGTTCATGGTCAATTCTTCAATTTTCTTTTTGCTTTCTAGCATACCAAAAACTACACCAAGGACCATAAATTCACACTAACTTCAAATACTGGGTAAAATCTCTCTGAATTATAAGCGTTAATAGCATTGTAAGTATTCAAGAATATAGAAATCTAGTAAACTGTATTGGAGAAAGCCCACTAAGCTGCACGCTTCACAATTTTTGAATTCATCCTGAATTCAGTCCAGATTACAATTGGATTTGCATGTGTCTTCAGTCCTGTGTGTGGTCCCATTATGGACAGTGACTGGGGAACACTGGCACAGAGTACCAAAGCGAAGAAAACAGGAGAAATACATTTCAATACTGCTCTGCACATTGGAGGATTTGATACAACAACATAAGTTTAAATTAATCCCAACATGGAAAGAAAAAAAACCTAGACTCTTTCCCCTTTCCCCATTCATAGCACACTTCAAGCCTTAATGATGTTGTAATTTTGTTCCACTGAACACTCCAGAGAAAGGGATTCATGTCTTCATCCTGCTTTGGCTCAGCTCTCTGATCTTGTCTCACAGAGGAAGCAGGCCAGCTGAAAGATTCTGCAAATTCTTGTGAGTCAAAAATGTTGATGTTAACAGGAGAAGAGTTTTAGGGGACACTCCCCTTTTGGTTTTGCTTTTCATTATTGATTTAATCTTTTGTCTTTATG
>VXAV01003551.1:277932-296135 GCA_013399715.1 Alectura lathami
GGGAAGTTATATTCTTGTTTCTGTTCAGTGCTGCTGCCATACAGAAGAGCTACACAAAAACAACAAAAGAAAATTTTCTGTGAAAGAAAGTCTACAAACTACATCCAAAATAAACAAGCACAATAAACAATAAAAAAAAAAAAAAAAAAATTACAAAAAAACTTTCCATTATGTTCAGGCCAAGGGGAGGAATATAATGGAAGAGAGGGCCGCAGNGTTCAGTGCTGCTGCCATACAGAAGAGCTACACAAAAACAACAAAAGAAAATTTTCTGTGAAAGAAAGTCTACAAACTACATCCAAAATAAACAAGCACAATAAACAATAAAAAAAAAAAAAAAAAGAAATTACAGAAAATCTTTCCATTATGTTCAGGCCAAGGGTAGTAACTTTTAAGGGCTCTCATTTAAAAATCAGATTTCTGATCCTGTGCGACAACATGTGCAACTCTGATTTATCAGGTCTTCAGGATCCAAACATTTATTGGCCTACCTTTAGGCTCCCTAACATGATCCTCCCTGTTACCTCTAGGGATTCTACAGCTGGATGAACTATCTATCCCTTTACATTTTTCCTGAACCATGAATTGACTTTTACAAGAGTTGTTCAAAAAGCAGTATGTCAGGAATTTGTCATGCAAATTTAGCTACATTTTTCTGAAAACATTTCAGGGACAAATATTTTTTTTTTGACAGATGGACAGAAAACATTAATTCCAGGAGTTGAGGTTGTTTTATTTTAACACCTAATACAATTCAAATTTAAAGGATTACTTGCACAAAAAAATAAACACATTTGGTATAAAAATTTATCATCACTTTAACACTTTTCTTCTTATGGCCCGCACCTTCTCTGGAGCAGAAACATATAAAGACTAATGGCACAAGTTTGTTTTATTCTACAGCATTTTTTTTTTGTTTTTACATACTCAAGTACCCTAGAGGACAACAGCCCGCTGTATACGAGAACCATTTTCTTCAGCCTGCTGAATTAAGTTTCATAAAGAACCAAAGCTATAAAGGCATTTTAAAAACCATTGTCTTATATATATATAATTTTTTAAGAAGCACTGACTTTTTGCACCATTTATATACATAGTGTTACATAACAGCTCTTGAGTACAGTACATGCAGCAGAATATATCTGTTGAATATAAAACATACATTTAAAATCTTATCAGAATTTTCTGAAGACTGAATAATTGTAGAATGCCCACTGCTTAGAGAAAATGGTTTGACAGTACAAATGTCTGCATATGTTGGCTACTGGAACAATCCAAGGCTCGCTGCAATAGTATCATCTGTAGCACATCAATGTGCATAAACAATTTACTTACAATATTAAAACACAACCAGGAAAACCAATGGTTCAAGATCTTACAACTGCTATGTTAACCCTTCTTTAAGTGGTTGCAAAGAAGCGTGGTGGGGGTTCCTCCCCCTACTCAAGTCCCCTGTAAAACCTCTAGTACACAATTTGTTTTCCAGAAGATACTTATTTATGTCTACTGCCTCTTCTCTTCATTGCAGCTGTACACTGTGGACAGTACCACTTCCCTTTTGGTGCTTCTGTCAGTCCAACACATCCATAATGGAACCACTCAATGGGGCACTATAAAAACAGTTAGAGAGAGGGTTTGGGATTTTGTTGTTTTGTACAATCAAGAACAACTTCTGACGATGAAGTGCTGGTAAAAAGCACAGATTCTGCCCTGCATGCCAAGTAATGGGATGAAATGAAAGAAAAGATGAGGAATTCAGTCCCTAACATACACTCAACATAATAAGGATAGCAACAAAAATTCTAGGAGACATATGTAGACTCACTTACATACAAAGCAAAGTATACTGTGCTAATGAAAAAACTTAGCTTGACAACATTTTAAGTGACACACCAATAATCCTAATCACTCACTTCTGTCTGAACGCAGTCGTACCTCAGTAAGTACATAACTACATTTGTTCTTTCAGAACTTACATTATTTGAATCAGACAATGGTATTACTAGTGACATAGCTAGAAGTTCCCAGAAATCAAGAGTATTTTAAGTATGTCAAACCTTCTCAGGGAAGACTTCTAAAAGAATCTGAACTGCGGGGACAGATGGGGCAAGCTTCCTAAAGAATGGTTCAGCTCATGTGCACATTAATTCACACCGCACTCTTCACACAAACACTTAAGCTCCATTTCTATTGAAATTTTTCCATAAAATTTTCCAGGAACCTGGCACTACTACTATATCTGATGTCTACTGCCAACCTCTAGCTTTCTCTTCTCCATTCTTCCACCAACTTTCTGCATGATTCCTTCAGTCTCAACACAAGTCAAGAAAGATGAAATAAGAACGAAAAATCTGAAGTAGTAAAAGTAATATTCTAATATTTATGGATTTCAAGTGGTACACTTTCAATATTTAAAAAACGTTTCAAGGTTGGAACATATTTTTTTCTCTATGAGCAGCTCAAAATGTAAAAAAAGACATTACAAGTATGTACTTACAATTGTCAAGACAGTGAACTGGGGACGAAATATTCAAGTTTGTTTAATGCAAGGGCTCAATTGCTATTTTTGCCTAGACTTTTTAATTAAGCAAGAAAAAAAAAGTCTTTCAAGCAGAAAAAAAGCAGAAAAAGATAGTAAGAGGCAGTTTTGTTTAGAATGGAAGACCTACACAGGCCTAGAAGTTCTTAAAAGCAGTTTCCTAATGCCTGAATACCCTTGTTACACACAGTAATTGAAGCTTTTTGTGCTTAAGCAAGGAGAAAAACATGGAACTCCTCTGCAGCTGGAAAGAATAACATTAAAAACATTTTATTATATCATCTTAAGTGTCTAGAGTATGGTGTTTTTTTTTTTTAGTTTTTTTTTTTTGTGTGTGTTTTTTAAGATCACTGAGGTGAGGTAGGGGACTTAATGGAAAAATGAAAAATAGTTATTTTTTTAGTGTGCATGTGTTAAAAAAAAGAAAAACAAACAAAGAGCTTTAAGGTTCTGTGATTTCACTGAAACTGAGAACTAATAAGAAGCACTCTAAAAGCAATTTTACAGAAAAATAACTCCTGTAAGCAACAGTTACATGCACACAGCTTCTGTCACCAACATTATGATACTTACATCTTGGTTATCACAGCCTACCATTTCACCATAGGACACCTATTAAAAAAGAAAAAAACTTAATAATAAATAAAAGCAATTTACATTTTCAAAGGAGCAGAATTCAAGGTTTTTGTTTATTTTTTCTTCTACACTGAGTAGTTTTTCTATCAACAGCAGCAACCATGTTTTTGTTGTTACATAATCTAAAGAACTTCACATTCACACAAACTGATTCTCAGAATTTTTCTGGGGGGAATATATATATACATATATACACACACACACACTTATGTACATTTCAGGTTGGATAACAAAAGCTAGCACTCAAAACCTGACCTAAGCACATTTTTGTCTAAACAGCAGTGCTCAGTACATCATCAACCCACTTTTCAAACTTATGTCTAGCATTTCCCTTGCATACCTGACAATTTCAAGCACTATTTGAAATAAACAATCAAATACTTTCAAATGAACCACAGAATTCCATAAACTATAAAAAAACAACAAACAAACAAAACCCCTAACACTTAAAAGTGTACAAAGTAAGAACAGGCATTTTTAAATATAAGTTTCTCCTGCTCTCATTAAGTCTTTCAAGTTCCTGGGTGCCCTTCACAAAAATAGTATCTTATTATTAATTTATTTCATAAAAGAAGGAAAGTATGAGAAAAAAAAAAGTATTATTCTAACTTCAAATGCTAAGTAAATACTCTGTGAACCTGTTCAATTTTGAACTAATTATTCCTGAACTCTTCAGTAAGAGATTTAGAACTCTCCAGGTGTGGCACATCACAGGAAAACTCGCTTTTTTGGTTCACCATTTGAGTTCGCTGTTCATATTACCAGTAAGGAAACAAAACCATTCTATTTATAGTATTGAAATTCTGATCTGTTTTTAAATAAGCAGTCAGAGCAAGAAGTGAAACAGCACATCTAGTTGCATTTCAGGATGGAAGACCTCCTTACCTGATTACAGATGCAGTAGCGTGGCTCATTTGGATCATATGTCCAGTCAACCTGGCTATTAGAATCAGACTCTGGTATTACCGCTGTTTGCTGAGACAGCTCTTGTGCCAGTGCAGATGAAGAAGAACATGACGACAGAGAGGATGAAGAGGAAGATGATGACGACTGCTGGCTTGAGGATTTGTTGTTGTTTCTGGGAAGAGGAAAAAAAAAAAAAGCATACAATAAGTTCATTTACTGCCAAGTGGAAGGATCTGAAAACAACTCTTTGCTGAGTGAAACACTGCAGTATGTAACTCCTAAAGTGACATCCCCTAACAGATTTCATTCTAGAACTGCAAGAACTGAGATAGTAAAAGTGCATCTCTTTGGAAATCAGTCTTACCAGGTTACAACTACAAGGCAGGCTATTCTAAGCCATGGAATTGAACAGCTTTAAGTTGTCAAATGGCTTTAATTAATGTTTTACCTCACTTCTTCCCCCCCACTGACAGCCTTAGTGTCAAGTCTTCACTAAAAAATGTTAATAAGAAAACAGGTATTTGCATGTAATGTAATGTCACATGTCATGTACAATAGATAACTGCGTTTTGAAGATGACTGATTCTATGCTAATCTCCACTCAAGCATCAGCTATCACTCTACTGGAACAGTGCCAGTACACAAATCCATGCTTTTGCTTATAGGTCAGATATGACACTGAGACATATATAGATGAAAAATGCTTCTAAAACAAAATGTTTAATTGATCTGTGAACGAACACAAAAAAGAAGGAATGAAAAAAAAAACAGCAAGTCAGTTTAAAATATGGGCATTCTGGGACAAGTTATTTCAAACAAAACTTGACTGGAGTCCTCAAATGCTTTAAAAACTCATTTTTATCAGGAGTCAATTTCATTTTGTTTCCTGTCCTAGATGGTCAGACATCAGAATATGTTGTAGTTACTTGTGAGGTGGCATAAAACAGATCGCCATATTGATTTCAAAACAGTCTAAAACGATTGCATAGCAATTGTCCACATTTACTTTTAGGCCACTTTTTTTTTTTTTTTAAACTTTCTCCTGAAGAGAGGAAAATGAGAAAAGAAACTAGACAATATAATGGCCAAAAAGGCAAATCAAAATATTTCTTTAAAACCGTGGAGTGAATTTGTCTAAAGGAAAAAAAAAACAGAGGAGAAAAGAAAAAAGTCCTCTACAAAAAAAAGCCAGCACGGAATAATTACTTTCTGCTGCTGTTTTTTTTTCTGCCATGAATATTAAATACAAAGTATTTCTAATATGGCCCATGACCTTTAAGTGAAGTTTTAGCTCTCTTAGAAGCTACAACTGCAGTCAACAGAACCTACTTGCTTTTTCTGCCACTTCGCGAATCTGTGCTTGACGAACTTAATGTTTGCGTTAACGTAGATGCCAGAGCTGATGATGAATACCCAGCTGAATCTCTAGATAACGAAAATTCTCTTCCAAGCTGAAAATCGTTGTTCTTAAATGCTTCGTAGCTGGCTTTTAGACTGGATGTTCTTCTTCCTTCCTTCATCTAAAAGGAATACTGATATTGTATCAGATTACACAGCAGAGTTTTTACCTAAGGCATACCAGGCTGCTATTGTTACCACTGGTTCATTATTTACCCCTCTAATAAAATGATGCATAGTAAGCAGCAAGAATGGATAAGGATATCCCACATGAAAAGCTACAAAGTGAGCTGTCCCCTTATGGAAGTTTTAAAGGATGAAACTGTAGCATATAAACAATAATGACAGTGAGAGAGCGGAATCACGTCAGCCAAAAGTGATCATGGAAATTCGGATCAAAAACATTACTGGTATTTCTTCTTAACCAACAGTGGATGGCAGGCTGACGAGAATGTTTTGACATTACCTGTGCTGTGGCTTGCACTGCTTGAGCTGCTGCCATGGTAATAGCACCGGCCCCAGATCCTGAAGATAATGAGCCCAGGTTATATGATGCCAATGGTTGAGAAGAGTTTGTATTGTATGCATTGTTTGAAGAGGATGATGAATTATTGTTTCGACACCCTTGATGAACAGAACACATTCATGAAATTCAAAATGAAACTAAATTCCTTTGCATTTTAAGAAGAGTTATATATGACAACCAGTGAAAGATTAGGAACTCCATTTACGCAGAGTAGTCCAATCATTTGGAAAAAAGTTTAAAGAGAAAAAAAATCTTTGACACAGCCAGTATTGGGTTTAAAAAATAATAAAAAAAGAAGTTTCCTACCTAAAAAGCTATCCTCATATGCAAGGAATCCTTTTAAAAGGCACTCCTCACTATCACACTCAGCTATCAAAGACCATACACAGCTGCCACATCTATGTAAACCCTATCTCAGTTGAAATGATACTGACCACTGCGACAATTAAGAAGAAATTAAGAATTTGACTGCACAACTAAACTCTTCCTAACATAACACTTTTAACAGTCTTAATTCTAAAAGCTAAAATCACAATTTTAATGCACCATAAATTTCCTAACAACTGTTCAAATAGTTCCATTTTATTTGCCAACTCATGTGAAGTTCCTAAAAGACAAATGACTGAGACTATTTAACATTGCTGAACAGCACTAAACTCCAACATCTAATGTAGTTACTTACTAATATCCTCTGATAACCTCTCATTTTCAGAAAAGAAACTATGAAATAACTTTCTGTCCATTTTCATGAGAATGCGTTTTGGTTTTATTCACTAATCAAAAGGCCTTCTCATCTGGCCTCATCTCACACAACACTCCAAAGGATTTTCTCGTAGCTGAATGCCAGGTCTGAGCAACCCTCAAAACATGAATGAAAATTCTCTTCCTACTTTGGAAATAGCTGCATGGGCTTCTTTTCCCTAAAATAATAATGTGCTGATCTCTTATATCTGTTACTGAGTGAATGAAAACTACACTGCTACCCTCTTCCAAACAGTGTAAACAAAAAGTAATAGCCAACATACAGCTGTCAAATGACAACAAAGCCAATGAGCTTCATGGACAACATAGATGAGAACAATGTCTGCAATTCCTAATGTTCTGAATGACTGAAAATCCCAGGGGGAAGTGCATGAGCCTCTGATTTCAAAAAAACAGTTATACACATGTATAGTTGGATTTCTCTTCTCCCTATTAAAAAGTAATAAAATATAAGACAATTAGAGATTACCTGGTGTATTTTCTTTAGAAGCATCTGAAGTAAGGGTAGATAGAAGAGCTTCAGATTTAAACTTCTTCTCAGGAACATGGTCTGCCGCACCATGGTGAGATGACGGATTGTGTTTCCTTTCTAAGTAAAACAAATGAAGGAACTTCAATGGAAAAGCCTTTTCAGTTTAAAAGTAGAATTTTTAACTACAAATAATAAAACAGCACTTTCAACTAACTGCCACCAGCAAAACCTTGTTATTTCATTCTTGCAGCTCTTCTGAATAGACGTGATCATCACTGCATTATATCATTTTTCCAACATTTGGAGGAAAATAAAGAGTACGTTCTGAACACACTACCTGATGACAAACAAGCTACCTTAAAAGTGAGTATGTTTTTACATATCAGCTACTCACTCTCTACTGGAGTGTGAGAATGAGCATGATGGTTATTCACAGGCTGAGATGGTGTATCCAGCTCCAGAGATCCTAAACAGGAGGTAAAAAGGATAGAAAATATGAAGTCACCACTGTAATGGTTATAATTTCCAGATACGAAGACTTTAAAATATTAACCAAATCACTATGCAGTTACATTTATTTTAATGAGAAGGGTTTTAAAGTTGAAATCCTTCCCATAATAAAGCCAGGAGCAAGTAAGTAGAATCATGGAATATCCTGAGTTGGAAGGGATCCACAAGGATCATTGAGTCCAGGTCCCGGCTCCACACAGGACCACCCCAAACCCAAACCCTGTGTCTGAGAGCGGTGTCCAAGCATTCCTTGAGCTCCAGCAGCTCAGGGCTATGACTACTGCCCTGGGGAGCCTGTTCCATGTCCACCACCCTCTGGTGCAGAACCTTTTCCGAACCCCCAGTCTGACCCTCCCCTGACACAGCTCCATGCTGTTCCCTCAGGGCCTGTCGCTGTCCCCAGACAGCAGAGATCAGCACCTGCCCCTCTGCTCCCCTGGGAGGGAGCTGTAGGCCGCCATGAGGCCTCCCCTCAGCCTCCACTGCTCTCCGGACCCTTCACCACCTTCGTTGCCCTTCTCTGGACGCTCTCCAACAGCTTTATATCCTTCTTATACTGTGGCATCCAAACCTGCACCCAGTGCCCGAGGTGAGGTTGCCACAGGGAGAGCAGAGTGGGACAATCCCCTCCTCCCCAGGCTGGCAGCGCTGGGTCTGATGCACCTCAGGGCACACTTGGCCTTGTCAGAAAAGGCTGAACAGGACTTTACCCACATGAATCCTTTTAACAGAAAATTTTTAAAACAGGAATTGGTGACTGCTTCTGCACAGCTGTTCAAAGAAAAGCTAAACTCGAGCCCAATAATAAGAACTAAGATTAGCACTGCTTTCAACAATCACTTGTTCCAATGAGTTGCATAAAGGCCAGGCAAGCTGCTCCAGAAGTACCAACAACATGCGCTGATTTGAACTGAAGACTGCAGATACACTTTTGAACATAAATGTAAAAACGCAGTAAGAGGTGAACTGTATTAATAAGGTGATCTCCCATCTTGCCATATTGACTCAAAACATACAAACACCAGAAATATGTTTCAAGTTGCCCATAGTAGACCAGTATTCAAAATCTCTAATCTTGAAAACACCCAGAGTGGCAATCCAAGAAGGAGGAAGGAAGGGAAAGAGCTAAGAAGGAAGGATGAAAGGATGGATGGAAGAAAGGTGGGCTGAGGGTAAGCAAATCAAGCCTGTATCTAAGAACATTTACTTCACGATGAAACACAAACATCAATGAGCACAATGTAAGAGGGACTATGACTACAAACAGCTATTAGAACAATACACAACAGCTTATGCATCCATCTTCAGCAAGAGGTTTCTGAACTAGAAAACAATTTAAGAAAGCAATTCACATCCATTACTCAAGATCTGCAGCTTCAACATTTATTTGCCTTCTTCTTTTTCAGTACTTTAAACAAGTACTTCAGAGTTATTACAAAATTGTGAAGAAAATTAGTCTAGATGAGATTCAAAGCACAAGGAGACATTTTCCCTGAGCTAACATTAATCATGTTATGAATTGGTCCAAAGGCTGCCCTCTGGAGGAGCCTCAATAATATGCTTTTACTCTGAAAGCTAAAAATGTTAAGAGGCTCCTACTTTCCACTTTATTAAAAATATATATATTTCTAAAATGCAGTCTGCTCATTTATATTTTCAGTTTTCAAAATACTACCTACCTCACCAAACAAAGGGCCCAACTTAAGCTAGTATCAGATCTTAGAACTGCAGCTTGGATTCCAACTAAAATAAATCAGTTGCCCTTTTCTGCAGTTGTTCATTAAAAACACTTACTTGGCAGGTTTCTTTTTGTGCTTAAAACAGCAATTACAAACAAAATACCCAAAAAAAAACCAGCTTTCATAACGAAGTTCAAAGAAAGAAGATTTACTCCCGATTCCTTTGGGTGATTTGGGTTACTTTTCACTAGTCTTGGTTACGAAGAACAGTCACCTACTGTTAGCTCCACAATCATGCGTTAAATCAATTTTGAAATGTATCAATCCCATTTGAACTTGATATCTAAATACTGCCAGGTATAGAATGGCTAGATTCTTCCACATCCAGTTGGCCACAGAACTGTCACATTACATCCCACTGTCAATTAGAACACTAGCTTTGCAATATTGTAGTATTTGTATTGTACTGTAGTATTTGTTAAGCACGCACATTTCTTCCCCAAAATGCTTCTCCCTCACCACCTCTTTACAAAACAACCCATTCCATTCTCTTTAAAAAAAGGCACCCATGGAGTAGCTAACTTTACTCGACAGTCCATGCCTATAAGCAGAATATCCACCCTCCTCTATCTGGTGGCAATCAGTGCATGTAAAAAATGGTATGCTTTCAACTGGGCAGGCAGGTGGCAAGCTTAGATTGCAGTACTTCCCTGAACAGACATTAAAACAACAGTTCTAAAGACTTCTGTACCTTAACAGAGCAACTCACAAGCGCAACAGTTCTGAGAAAAAAAATAAGTATTCTAATTTCTCAGTTGTATCACTGGTAAAAAACAAAGTTTGAACTCAACTTTGCGAATCACTGACTGATGAAAGATATGCAGGCCAAAGTAAAATGTCAAAACAAGTGGAAATACTGCAGGCCACTTGTCTTAGTTTTGTAAAGTGATAGAAAACCTGTCAAGTTTTTTAGGAAAATTATGCATACTCACGTCTCTCTAGTATTTCTGTGATTCCAGCATTGTCTGCTTCAAGTTCCATTTTAAATTTAGCAAGTTCCTGGTCCAGTTTTCTCAAGTGACGGTCTACCTGTTTTTGAGACAATGCAACAGTAAACAGCATCCAGTCCTGGAACATGAATAGCCACACCTTTAATATCAGGTACTTGAGTATTTCAACTCCAGCAATTTTCTACCATTCAGCACAAAGCATGTACAAGAACACACAGAACCTCAACTTCCCGATCGCCTACATTTCCCAAACTCAGCAGAAATACCAGAATTAACACTAAAATGGGCTGTTGCTCCTCAGCTGCCCCGTACACTACTGGATTCACCAAGGCTGCATGTTGGCTCAGCAGCTAGGAGCCCTACCCTTAATACAGGCGGTGTTCCACCACACAATGTTAAGTGTTTCCTCTAAGAAAAAAGGTTAGAGCATTTGAGGGTGTTGTGAGTATGGGTATAGACACTGGAAGAGAAAGAACAGAATCATATGAAATGAGGTTGTGCTGCATGGAGAAATTACAGGTTTATTGAAATTCAGTATTCATACATGTGCTGCTATGCATAGAAACAAGGGTCCCTGATCTGAGAATGTAGTCTTAGATGCTTTTGTGTAAAGTATGAAATGCTCTTGGGTATAAAAAAAAAAATTAAAATCTAAACAGAGAAACATCATGTCTGAAATGTCTTCATCTGCAGTCATACAGTAGAGTACTGTTTTTCTTGATACCAGCCAACCAAAAGGGGAAGGGTAAGTTCCAACATTCATCAGCAGACTGAAGCAGAACCAACACAAACAAGAAATGCCTGTTTTATGTCTACTCTACTCTAGAGCAATAACTTGCCATTTTTGTTTTCTGAGAAAACAAAGTAAATATACTTAAAATTCAAAATGCATATGCTACAAGGACCAGTAGCTTGCCTGTGGTCCCTCTTCAAAACCAAACAAAACCAAAAAGAGGATACATTAAAACCTTAGGATTTCTGCTAAGCCACATGCGAGATGAGGAGGTGATGCGAGACAGCCAGCACAGCTTCACCAAGGACAGGTCGTGCCTGACCAATCTGGTGGCCTTCTATGATGGAGTGACGGCACCGGTGGACCAAGGGAGGGTGATGGATGTCGTCTACCTGGACTTGTGCAAGGCCTTTGACACGGTCCTGCACCATATCCTTATCTCTAAACTGGAGAGATATGGATTTGATGGGTGGACTATTTGCTGGATAAAGAACTGGCTGGAGGGTCGCAGCCAAAGGGTTGTAGTCAATGGCTCTACGTCCAGGTGGAGGCCGGTCATGAGCGGTGTCCCCCAGGGGTCCGTCTTGGGACCAGTGCTCTTCAACATCTTTGTTGACGACTTAGACCGTGGGATCGAGCGCACCCTCAGCAAGTTTGCTGATGACACCAAGCTGAGTGGAGCAGTTGATCCCCCTGAAGGAAGGGATGCCATCCAGAGGGACCTGGACAGGCTGGAAAAGTGGGCCCACGAGAACCTGATGAGGTTCAACAGGACCAAGTGCAAGGTGTTGCACTTGGGTCGGGGCAATCCCAGGTGTGTGTACAGACTGGGAGAAGAACTCCTTGAGAGCAGCCCTGTGGAGAAGGACTTGGGCGTTTTGATTGACGAAAAGCTGGCCATGAGCCGGCAGTGCGCTCTTGCAGCCAGGAAGGCCAATGGCATCCTGGGCTGCATCAAGAGAGGGGTGGCCAGCAGGGAGAGGGAGGTGATCGTCCCCCTCTACTCTGCCCTTGGAAGGCCTCACCTGGAGTACTGTGTCCAGGCCTGGGGCCCCCAGTACAGAGGGGATGTGGAGCTGTTGGAGTGGGTCCAGAGGAGGGCCACCAAAATGATCAGAGGGCTGGAGCACCTCTCCTATGAGGAAAGGTTGAGGGATTGTTGGGATTGTTCAGCTTGGAAAAGAGAAGGCTCCGGGGATCCTCATTGCAGCCTTCCAATACTTAAAAGGACCTTACAGGCAGGAGGGGGACCGACTTTTTGCACAAGTGGATAATGGTAGAACAAGGGGGAAAGGGCTAAAACTGAAAGAGGGGAGGTTTAGGTCGGACATGAGGAAGAAATTCTTCCCTGAGAGAGTGGTGAGGTGCTGGCACAGGCTGCCCAGAGAAGTTGTGGCTGCCCCATCCCTGGCTGTGTTCAAGGCCAGGCTGGATGGGTTCCTGGGCAGTTTGATCTAGTGAGCTAGTGGCTGGTAGCCCTGTCCACGGCAGGGGGGCAGGAACTAGATGATCTCTGAGGTCCCTTCCAACCCAAACCATTCTAAGATTTCTGAAATTATTTCTTTAGTTTGCAACGTGTAAGGAACAAAATTCCAAGAAGTCAACACAACATTAAAAGTCTCTTTCTCCAGAAAAAGTATCTGTATGAAGCTGACACAGAAGTACAGGTAACACAATTGTGGTACTTATCAAAGCATTTAGAAGTCCTTAAAATATAAATTTAGGCAATTCACCACAAGCCTTCTGTCTACTTACCAAATCATATATTTGATTAGCCAGCTGTACTTTTTCATCTGCATCTTCCAAAGCCTTATAATAATCCTGTTATAAAGAGAATGTTTTTAAGTCCTGAGTGTAACTAAATTAATTTCAGTTATGTTAAGCAATTGTAACCCAGCACAAAGTGTATGCTAAAAGTAGAAATCCAAGTCAGTTTTCAGAAAGACTGTGAAACTGTATTGTAAACTACAGTCAGCTAAATGTTAGATGAAAACTGTATTAGATAGCAATTTATTGCATGTGCCTTAGGAAAAGTGAAACTACAAGATGTGGACACTTCCTCCTACAGTGACGTTTAGATTCCACAACATGGTTCACTGCAAGAAAATAAATAGTCTTTTATTTTATCCTACACAGCAGCATGGACTCATCAAGTAAAAGCCATCATTTCAGGTTATGGTCTTTAGGACCACTGCAGATAATACCGTCCTTCACAATGACACTACACAGTACTGTGATGGGAGGCCTCTTCAACACTGCAGTTAAATATATAATTATGTATACAGTTTATACTTCTGTATCATAAAATAATAAATTATTACAAAATAAATTCACTGAAGACAATTTTAAAATTTGCTCTAAATAATGAAAAATCCGTAGGTAAGTCGTCTTTTTAAAGTTTGTCTAAGCATAACAGGTTTAAGTGCTTTTTTAATCCCATTTCCACTGAAGACTACCTTGCTCAGGTGAAAACTAACTGAAATCTTGATCCCACTGAAGTGAAAGATTTTTTGTTTGTTTTTTTTAAAAAATTTACTCTAGTGAAATCAGTGCTTTTACTTTTATTTTTTTTTGTTTGATGTTTTGCTTTTTAAATAATCTATTTGTATTAAGGGAAAAAAAAAAACAGCAAAAAAACCTTGGCTGTCTACGGGGCAGAAGAAGCAAGCATAGGAGACTAAAAAGTGGTTTTTTTTTTTCTGATAAAATGATGGACTACCTTGCTAACAGCACCACGAATGCCCAAGTGTCGAAAGATAAAACAAAATGAAAAACACATCCATCTTCTTACTCTTCTCTCCCTAACACTACATATATCCTGTTTATACTACATACAAGGACGTCGGCAGAAACACAGGGAACGCTGCAGATAAGCTGGAAAAGCATCCTTTAAAAGAAAGCCAACTAACTCACACTGCTTCTAGTCAGACAGTAGGAGCAAAATGCCCAAGTTGAAAATTTAGTATCTGGTTTCCTCATCACTCCAAGATCCCCCCCTTTTTTTCCTTTCTTTTAAATAATACTAGCAAATACTGGGCA
Source organism: Alectura lathami (assembly GCA_013399715.1). Taxonomy (NCBI): domain Eukaryota; kingdom Metazoa; phylum Chordata; class Aves; order Galliformes; family Megapodiidae; genus Alectura; species Alectura lathami. Next base: position 292,143 of record VXAV01003551.1, read on the forward strand.
AAACCTAAGAGAAATATCAAAGAAACCTTTCAGTCATGCTTCTCCTCTAAGGAGGTTCTACCCATCTCTGTGAAAGCCCAGAGGAAGTCACAGTTCTGAACGCTTAAGTCTTCATCAGTTATAAACTATTTTTTCCTAAGGTCATCTTCTCCTGAAAAAGAGAAATGTGACCCACTCCTGTGATATCCTTACTTTTTTGATTGATGTCATTTGTTCTTCTCTCCATTCAGGTTTGTTTTTCTTTGCGTTCATAAAAAATTCATTTACCCTCTGCTCAAGCTGATCCATTGCATCTGTAGCAAAGGAAAAGATTAAGACAAATATTATCCTCTCACATACGTAAACATTATAAAATAAGGTAGATTGTTTTTCTTAAAGTTGACAGGACTGAGGTGTAAATTATTATACCAAAACAAACAAACAAACAAACAAAAAAAAACAAGCAAACAAGTGACAGTGGATGGAGGAGGGAAATATTTACCTTAATTTCCAAGATGCAGAATTGCATTCTGGTAGGATTCTCATCAAGGTTCTTGTGCTCTCCACATGGGATAGGCAGGACTCCAAGTTCTAAAGGTTTTTTGTCCCTAAGAGCAGTGGTAGTGACTTAAAGCATGACCCAAACTCCTCACCCAGGGCTCTAGACTGCTGACTTTGGAACATTCTAGCCAGTTACAAACTGAGCAGGAAACAACATGTTCTCCTAAGAGAAACAGTCAAATAGAAAACCAAATAGTTGGAAAAATTAGTGCCTCAAAAGAGTAGAGCAACCAAAGAGTCAACCTTTAACTCAAGGCCCTGTCCATAGTACGCTAGGAAGGATAAGAGCCAACTGAAAGCACTCACAAGTTCATTCCCGCTCCCTAACTCCCACAAGGTATAACTGAGAGGGAAACGCAACGGTGAAGTACCACAGACAGGATTCTCCCCTTAAGTGTAGCTGAAAAATATCTTAAGGGGAAAAAGTAAAACACTTCTCTAACATTAGCTATTACAAGAAAAGAAAACGTCAACCACAAGTTACTTGCTTGGTTATTTATTGAAGCAGGAACAAGGATTCCCTTTCCTTTCCCTTCACTCTCCTTCAGAAAAAAGCATAAAGTTTAATATTTCAGCAGCTGGACACCTGTGCATGCAACAGCTTGCAGATTTCCAAAACCAAACAGCTGCTTCAGCCAAACTGGCTCTGACAGCCTGGCTAGTCACAAGATAAGGGACAGTACTGCCTTTAAAAAAAAAAAAAAAAAAATGTAAATTCTCAGCAATGTAGTTCAGATAATAGTTACAAGTTAAACATGACAATGCAGCACCTACTTACAGACTTCAGGCTCTTGGCGCAGAACACTGAAGGCACTCTTCAGAAGCCAGCACTGAAACTGCCTCCTACGATGGGGTGAGGGGAGGGGAGGTATCCGAGTGGCTAGTTCAAGGAACTGATACATCTGCAAGTATGACTTGTTCTTCAGATCCAAAGGAGCCTGAAGCCTTTTCATTCTTGCAAAATCCCCAAGAACAACTAGAGCTGGTTGCTCAAGCAAACCATGAAAAATCAACCATACCAGGTGATCAAAGAAGAATTATTCATTTTACCTATGCTGGTAATTGCCAGAATCGAAACCAACAGGAAGCTAACAGCTTCAAACAGGAGTGAGAACACTTCATCCCAAGCCAGAACAGCTGTAACAAACGCTCACAACATAATTTAGACCCAGACAGTCAAAGTACTCAAAAATGATGGTGTAAAACAGATTAAAGATGGGATCTGTACAATGAACATTTTCCACTTGCACTGTGCTATGCTGAGGGAGGATTAAGAAGACTGAGCACCAAGCAAGGAACACACATTTTATGTGGAGGCTTCTAAAAGCTTTGCTCTTTGACCAAATGACTGTAACTTGGTCAATGAAGCTAAAGAAATATTCTACCTCCTATTCCCAGCAAGAAAACAACTTGGTAATTATTATTATAACGGCTCCATAGACAAGGGAATTAAAAAAATCATTTGTCTTTTTATTGAGGACAAGTATCAGTTTGTGTGAAATCGTGGAAGTGAAAACTTCCACAGAAACATGGTCTCTCCTGAGAGGACAGAACTGGCAAAGGTGGATGCAGGCCAGCTCTAGTACGTTATGCGAAGGGTCCTCCGCAGTATAGTTAAGTCCCTTCAGCTTCTCTCCCCTCTCTTCAGTCTAACTGTGAGACTACATTCTGACATGCTGATTTCTTAGAACAGTTCCCCAGGAGAACTGCTAGAAATTGTTAGGCTTTTTTCTAGAGCTTGACATTTTACCATAAAGGACTGATAATCCATTATTTGAACTGAAGTAGAGGAAAAACATTTCACACTCCACATGGAAACATCTCAGTCAGCGCTCATGACTGACCTCCAACTCAGACGTTCTTCACCTTTCCTATGGGAGCCTTACCAAGACATGCAGCAGAAACTGGTCTGCTTATATAACTCCCACTGACAAGCACCTGCCCCATTCAAAGTCCGTGCAGACAACAAGAAGTCAACATTCACTCTAACACACAGCAGTCCAGTTATCTCTAAATGCCCCATCCCTGGCTGTGTTCAAGGCCAGGCTGGATGGGTTCCTGGGCAGTTTGATCTGGTGAGCTAGTGGTTGGCAGCCCTGTCCACGGCAGGGGGGTTGGAACTAGCTGATCTCTGAGGTCCCTTCCAACCCAAGCCATTCTACGATTCTACGATATGAAGGCTTGTCACCATCACCACTTGTCAGAGCACTGTTCTGAAGCACTTCAGGACTGAATCTTCACAAGTCACTAGGTCACAGCATCAGAACAGTCCACGGGTTCACCTGTAGAATTCAACAGCAGCTGCCAAACTGCTTGCTGATGAGATGCGAGTCCAGAAGTTCTGTAATGTCTTTGGATGCCCTGTCACCCACTGCAAGAATGACCAAAATACCAAGGCCCGAAAAACCTTCCTCTGGGCCTAAGGTTGGTTTCATATACAACATTCAGCGATATTTGCCACCTCCAGTTAAAGCAGAGGAAATGACACTACTGCAACCTTGGCAGCGCTGGCTAGCTCAGTTGTGAAATACTCCAAGAAACTACTGGCTTCCTTGTCTCACTATTGAAAAGAACCCAAACTTGTGATCTTATTTGGAACTACCTACACTGGTAAGCTGCTCGCTGCATCATGACAGTTACTTCAGGTGTTCTCTCCCATATGAGGCCACTGCTCTGCACTCACAACTTTAAGAACAGAAGCAAAGATGGCACTTAACCCATGGTATAAAAATAAATAAATAAATAAAAGAACTGTATTTCCAGATGAAAATGTCCATAGTCTGTTAGACAGACCAGCTTAGTCCACTAAAATAAACACCCAGGAGAAAGCGTGAGACCTCAGCTCAAACTGCTATAGGTCAAACTATTGGCTTCAAGAACTGTGCTCCTACATACTAGCAGCATGGTGTCACCTTCTGTATTTCTGCACAGCATTCACTTGTTGCTTCAACACTCGTTTCATTAACCAAGATCTTTGTGACCCAGTTGGAGATGAACACCTTAATTTTGTGTCAAAACAGCAACACCTCACTAGGCGTTATGGGACATGAGTCCCAGATGAGACTGTTGGGAACGATGAAAAGGAATGCATCCTGAACACAGCTGATGACAGGAAGATCATAAAAAAAAAAAACAATCTACAAAGAAACCTTGAGCAGACTGCATACTTGGCTAAGTGTCAAGTAAGGCACGAGTGCCTAAGCAAAAAGCTCCTTCACACGTTATGATGAGGGGAGCTGGCTGGAAGGTTTCAGAAACAGCATACTGCTACCTGCTGAAAGAGTGGGGCACAACTCCAGTTCCAAACCACCATCACTGCTCTTAGGGATCAAAAATCTAGAGAGTTTGGGACGTGCCACCCAAAAGGCCCCAGGGAGCAGCACAAGCCCAGGAACCCACCACCAGCGCCGGCTCCTAGTGGCGGGCAGGGCAGGGGCGGGGGCCAGGGCGGGC
>VXAV01003551.1:303128-319299 GCA_013399715.1 Alectura lathami
ATAGTGGGGGCTTCAGAAAGAGCAAGTTAAAAAAAAAAAAAAAAAAAGAGAGAGAAAAATTAGTGGCTGACAAGGCCGTTATTACCCTCCTCCCAAATTCAAGCACTTGCAGCCTCCTTTGTCCCTGGAGCAACTTCAAAGAAGGTGAAAGTGGCAGAGGGGAAGGAAATACTCTGAGAAACTTGCCAAGAAAGTGACATTATGATTGACTGAAGGAGCACAGCTGCTGCAGGAAAGGACACAGACTTTGGGGGCAGGCATGAATCTTCACTGCTCCTGGGCAGGCATTGTCAGGTCTGTGAGGACGAAGCAGAAATCACCTTCTCCTTCATGATCATTAAACAACAGCTGTGCAGAGATTAGGGCACCCAAGGATCTGGAGTGCAGCCTCAGAGGAGTTAGAGGAGAGGACACATCTTTGTGACAGACTGCAAACACTGTAACTTCTTACCAAGGGAGATAAAATCTGCTGGAATTTAGCATAAAACTCAAACCTGCCTTTTTGCTAAAAGCATACTGTGATTATGTTAGGCAAAATTTGGAGGAAAAAAGGAAGGAAAAGTGACTTTCTTAAAATGTTACTGCTGGATGTATTCAAGATGGTAGTAATGTTGTAGTTGTGATGCTGGAAGATACCACCAAGTGATCTTTCTGGGAAACCTAGTGCACAGGATAATTATTTTATTAGAGATGTACCCCACTGATGAATAGACAGACAATTTGGGGAACACACAAGCTCATCTTCATCTGTTCTATTTATACGTTTCATGTGGTGTTTTTAACTTCAATATTTCACTTGATCTGAACATATCTGTTTTATATATCCTTGGTCAAATTTGCAGCATAATTAAAACCAAAAAGTTTGCCTAACTTACAAATGAATTGATATTGTACCCTAGTGACTTGCATCAGCTTACTTTAAGGTTATTGTTGTTTATCATTTTTGTTCTGAAATGCAAATTCTTAGTCCCACATGTGGTGACCATGAATTTTGCCCATTAAATTTGTTGATATCACAGAAAAGCTGTAAGAATTAAGGGCTTTACCATAAAAATTGAGTTATTTCATGTAAGGACACAATCTGAATTTACAGTGTATCAGCAACTCTAAGCTAATGAGGCAGGAGAACATGTTTTTATTAAGAAAAGAATCCTTGTTTTTAATTAGGTGTCAATTATTTATAAGAAAAGTAGTAAAATTTCTGCATTTCTTATCCCAATTTGAAAATAAAAAATAAATATTTTTTTCTCCATTAGCTTGAATTCCTATATTTCACTTAGTTATAATCTCAGATCTTCTGATGTGTCTCTGCCCTTAAAAATTAATGCTAAACATTTGGGAATGCAGCTAACTGGGAATTCTTCAGTGAAACAATTTTTTAATTTTTTGTTTTTTAATTTGGAAAATACTCATTCACTATATATTCAGACATTTGCAAGAATATTGGTGCTTCAACAGAGCTTTTAAAGAAAAGTAGAACTCAAAGACAACGAGAGGGATAATAGGTAACAGCTTTGTGATCATGAAGCTCTCTTGGGAGATGCAAAGGAGACTCTGGGTTCTCTTCTGCCTTATTTAGATGTTGGGCCTGAGCTTTTTTTTCCCTTGATTTTAAAAAAGTTGACAGACAGCTAGGTGTGAGGGAAACCACCACAGAGACAGTCCAATGTTTATTGTATCTGAGATGTTGGGTTCTCAACTTCATGGCTTCTTTAGAGAGAATTTATGCAAAATATACAAAAGGTCCTAGTTCATCACTACTTTAGGAAAATCACTGCAAAGTTGACTTCCTGGTGACTGGAGTAAATTTCTAGGATAGGAAGGAATGGTAGACCTGGAGACTGAGCTTGAGTCTTCCACATCCTGCATTCCTCTCACTGCCAGACTATATTATCTGTGCATCTATAAAACTGAAAAGTTTTAGTATAGTTTAATAAAGGAGACCATTTAAGAAACCCTAAAAATTTTACGGGATCAGGAAGCCATTTCCTGGTCTAATCTGATGCTGAGCATCTTTCATCAATATGGGACAGATTTCATCAAAATTATTTATGATTATACATGAACTTGGTTATAAACTCACATTATTTTGGCTCGACCATGACTGTGACTATAGAATGAGAGACCCTCATTTGACAGAAACCTTGAGGAACTTCATGCACCTTCCAAGACACCCATTTTTGAGAAAAAATTCAATGGCCCCTAAATTCATTGTATAGGATATAATCTTAAAACTATCAGGTAACACAATATTGTAATTTTGTAACAACATTTAGCTGATAATTAACATAGTAACAGATAGGTATTTGGAAAAAATATATAAACAGTCTTAATTAGTTTTGTTATGGATGTCAGCATTTCATTATTGGAATTATATCTGGGCTATTTTTCCTTTTTGAGACTAAACATAAATTCAGATTAAAAATATTTGCCCTAAAGAATATTTACTGGAATAAGGAAAGCTTGAAATAGTATGTCATAGTAGGTCTCTTCTTTTGTAAACATGATTAACACAAAAAGTGCTGCCAGAAGAAGATGGTGATTAATGGTTCTGTACACTATAGATTTGCATTATGTAATGCATCTCAAATCCTTGAAATGAGGACTGCAATTTGTCATTGTTGTCTAGAGCTAAAATTACAACAGGTAAATTACAAGAATAGATTATGGTATTCTATAACTGCATTTTTTTTTAATTCATAGGGTCTTGAATAAATGTTAGGTCTCAGAGCAATGCATTCATTTTCTGCGTAGTGACATGCAATGGCTGGAAAATCAATTATATATTAGTTTAGCTAAAATGACCCCTATCACATTTCTTGTACAATATGGTATCCTGCAAGTAGCACCACAGCGTGGAATGAGTTACCACATGATGCAGTAGTATCAGGATATTCTATAAAGACACTTGTATAAGGAGGTTTCCATCCATATCTGCTCTGCATTTGGATAGAAGACTTCACCAGTTCCCCACTCTGTTATGATGGATCTCATGTCAGCCTTGCACTTTGGAAAGTCAAGCTCAGCTTCAGAAAACAGAGACGAAACTGTATGAAGTGGGAACATCAACCATGCAAGACATTTGATTGATTATCAAGCTAAAAAAGGGGGAGCTGTGTTAACTTTTCTAGTGATGAAATAACCAGAGCAATTCGAGCATCAACAAAGTGAAATGCAAGGTCTTGCACCTGGGTCATGGCAACCCCTGCTATCAGTACAAGCTGGGGGATGCAAGGATTGAGCAGAGCCCTGCCGAAAGGGACTTGGTCATACGGGTGGCTGACAAGTTGGACATGAGCCAGCAGGTGCCCTCACAGTCCAGAGAACCAGCTGCATCCTGGGCTGCATCCTGAAGAAGCGTGGCCAGCAGGGCAAGGGAGGTGATCCTGCCCCTCTGCTCTGTGCTGGTGAGACCCCACCTGGAGTGCTGCGTCCAAATGGGGAGTCCTCAGTGCAGGAGGGACATGGAGCTGTTGGAGCGCATCCAGAGGAGGGGCACAAAAACGATCCAAGGGATGGAACACCTCCCCTGTGAGGACAGGCTGAGAGTTGGGGCTGTTCAGCCTGGAGAAGAGAAGGCTCCAGGGAGACCTGATAGCGGCCTTTCAGTATCTAAAGGGGGGCTACAAGAAGAAAGGGGACAGACTCTTTAGCAGGGTCTGTTGTGATGGAACTAGGGGAAATGGTTTCAAATTGAGAGAGGGGAGATTTAGACTAGATATAAGGAAAATGTTTTTTACGCTAAGGGTGGTGAAGCACTGGAACAGGTTGCCTGGAGAGGTGGTGGATGCCCTGTCCCTGGAGACCTTCAAGGTCAGGCTGGACAGGGCTCTGAGCAACTTGATCCAGCTGTAGGTGTCCCTGTTCACTGCAGGGGAGTTGGGCTAGATGACCTTTAAAGGTCCCTTCCAACTCAGACAAGTCTGATTTTATGATTCTATGATAATTAGAGTAATTCTAACTGAGTTGTCCTACTGGGACTACTGTCCTTTTCAGTGACTGGGGGGATTCTCCATGGAGTTCTCCTCTTTCTTCCCTCTATGACACAACTTTTTTGAAGAGGGGATGTTCTGGACTGGTTACCAGAGCCATCAGTGGGTTACGTTTTCATCCAAGGCAACATTCTTTCCCTGGATGTTTCCCTACTTGTTGTCAATGTGGGGATCTGAGACAGGACTTCAGCATTTTTAGGCAGTGGTAAGTCAGTATCAGTGAGAAACGATGGCAGGACTGAAACCACAAAATTGTGTGCCATTTAATTGTTACCATATACTCTGCAACTGGCAGAGTTTTGGCCTATCTCAGCTAGCATCAGCCCTTCACTGCCTAGGACTTACAGCATGGCAGGACCCATTTCCAACACAAAGTTGGACAGTGATTTTTGGGAGCTGAGGAAGTTAGGCTGTCCCAGCTGTGCCAGCTGACCTCAAGTCCTTGTTCATTTCATAGCCAGTTGGTACCATTTGTCGGGGACCTTACCCTTAACTTAGTCATGAGCATGCACTCATTTTCTCTTTTATTTCCATATCGCTATTCAACCAAGTGACTGGCAGTATTCACAGTTAACCCTTGGCATTGGAGAACATTCTGCCTTCTTATGTGAACTACTTTCTGTCCGGGCTGGTCTCTTGCCAGCATGTCCTTATGGGCTGCTGCTTTCTCATGGCTCCCACCCAGCATTTCTTGCCCCTGCTGTACGTCAGTATTTCAGACAATTAATGAATTCGCTAACTGGCCTTGGCTCTTTTTAGTCTCATGCCATGTAAGTGGCTTATTGTAGCCTGTAGTTCATTAAAAGGTATACAATATTTCAAATTCAGAGAATTTCTCTTAATGTCTCTGTATACTTTCACAGAATTTCAGTAAATTTATGTAAGAGATGTCAGACAGAAAAACCTGATTCATGGCATTTTTTTTTCTGGGAATCCAGCAATTTGGCTTGTGGTGTGGTCCAATATGCACTAATCATCTGAATGAGAAATTCCATTAAAATTGTGACTTGCGGTCATGGAATTGCTCGGTGACCTCAAGCGCTGGGGACAGATGTAGCTTGCCTTCTTTATTTACTGATGCTGGCTTGTAAATGTATCTTGATAGCTTGGACGACAGAGACAGCTCCCTTGTGGGCCACTTAGTTGAACTTGACTGAAGAATGTCTGCCCTGGAAAGAAAAATATTTGGTTTCCAACAGAGAACTGGAGGATTCTGTGCCAAATGGGACAATGTTTGAAAGCAGTTAGAACAGAATGGAGAGAAAATTAAATTGTCACACTAAGACTGAAAGCCAGTATGTAAAAACATAGTGCACCTATGTGTGTATCTGTTTACTGTGAATGTTCTTTCTTTTCTATTTTCAATCAGTGTTAACTGCATAAAGTGCTTGCTGTCAAAAATATAGACACTTTTTGTTAAATATATAACATAGGCAGCAATTGATATGGTCACATCAAACTGTTAAAAAGACAACAGGTGTAGGTCCAATAAGTATTCAGAGACACAGTTTTACAGGCCCTGTAAAATTAGTAGTAGCCAGAGCTAAATGCATCTATATCTAGCATCACAAACAATTAAGGTATTGTCTGAAGATGCTCTGCATCTACTCTCCCTTGGACATATAGTCATTTGTTCACCATGAAGAATGAATAAAATATACACAATGTTATTTCAGAATCAGCAGATTTGAATCAAGGAGAAGTGTTGTCATCTAATGGAGATTTCAGCTTTAATCACTCCCTTCTAAACACATATCCCTTGCACACAGGTACATATGTATGTGTGTGAATGCATACGTATGCATGCACACGTTATTTCAGCAGTGGTATTCAGGTCTTGTTAATAATCCAATTTTCCACGATCTTTCCTTGCATATCTTATTTTACTTGATGCCATATATACTTAAAGATTCAGAATTTGAAGGAGATAGAAAAAGAATTAATAGTTTCAGTGAAGGCATATACATGATTTTAGATAAGATTATTATAAGGAAGACTGATGCGAAAAAGGAGAAAGAGAAAATCATAAATATAAATCTGTATAGTTTAATGGAATGGTATGACTTTGCTCTATTTTTTACTTATCTTACAGATTTCATTAGGAAGCAATCACTTCATTATAGAATCTTGTAAGATAATTTCAAATATCAAAAGGGGACATGCTCAGATGAATTCTGTAAGTACTAAAGTAATTTCTATAGAATCCTACCAGTCTCATCTCTGTAAAGTTCTAAAAAATTTTATATAGAGACTGCATTCTTCAGTCTGTTCACAGACAGATTGACGGCATGGGTACAGCTGGACTACACACGTGCCTTATTCAGTGAATTACTAGTAGCTATCATTTGCTGCCTTGCCACAGCAGTAACAAAATAGTAACATGGAGCAAAAGTACTATATCGGATAACACACACACACACCAGCTGTCCCTTTAACCCACTGTACTCCTCCTTCCAGATAAAATTTTTATATTTCCATTTTAGTGTTTTTCAGTTATGAATAATAGTTTATTTACAAAGCCACCATTGAATACCCATTGAATTATGGAAAATTCTGTGTTTATAATAGAAATAAAATACTTCATACTGACTAAAAAAAAAAAAAAAAAAAAAAAAAAAAAAAAAAGGTTTGCCTTTCCTGTTACTATTTGTGTGACTTTAAGAAATGTCATTGCATCATGTAACACAGGTGTCATGTGATACAGGAGTTACCATGGAAACAACACTATTGAATAGAAAAATTAGGCATCAGGATAGATTTATCTTAATCACCTTCAATTTTTCCCTATGCTCCAAGTGTTTGTCCAACATGGAGGGAACATGAAACATAACAAATCTGTGGACTGAAGGATGATATGTTCCACTTTCCCAAGTTTTCAGGAATTGTTGTTCTGTTTTAGTAACTAATTACTTTTGTTCCTAGTAATATCTGTACAAAAACAAACAAAAAAAGTAATAGACAAACCATATATGTACCTTTGTGCGTGTCTGTAGAAGATATTGTACAACAGACATCTCCAAACAGAGACTTGCATACTTTAGCACTCCATAAGAAACAGGGATCCCATGAAAAGTCTATTGTTGGTGCTGCACTGTATTTTGTGAGTAAAGTAAGTTGGTTTGAGAAGGAACTGAGATACCACAAAACCTGTGGATATTTGTCAATTGTGCATAGCTGCTATTTCAATCACATTAACATCACAGAATCACGGAATCGCTGATGTTGTAAGACACTTCTGGGGGCTGTCTGGTCCAGCCCTTGCTCAAGCACGGACACCCAGAGCAGAGTGCCCAGGACCACGTTCAGACAGCTTCTGAAGATCTCCAAGGAGAGACTCTGGGCAACCTGTGCCAGTGCTCTGTCAAAGATTGCTGTCAAACAATACTTCCTTCTTTGAATATAATTTTCATCATATACAAATAACTTTTATTTGACTCTTTGTATTATAAGATATTGTAAGGGAATAGAAAATGTACATGATATAATACTGTACACAAATAAGACCCATTTTTTGATAGTATGGAAGCCCAGGCGAATGTGTCAGATGTACTCATATAGTACAATTCAGATGAATTAGTCTTTTCTTTTTGTCATATCATTCAAGCTCCTTAGCTGTCTAATAATATTAACAAAACATTTTTCAACCGTTATATTCTCAGATTTAGAAAAGATGAACAATGGTGAAATATGTGTTAAGATTTAAGAGTACAGAATATAGTTACATATATACATTTTATTTAAACTGACAATAGCATGAAAAAACACCAGCAAAACTGTAAGTGTACAGATACATATTTAAGTGATGATCGTCATATGTGAGAAAGATTTAAAGGTAGGAAAGAGAGGAGATGGAGAAGAGCAGACACATAACAAAGAAGTAGAAATGAAAGAATGCAAACTCATGGTCATGCATGAAAGGCCAACAAATAGCCAGTGTAAGCGTATGAAAAAAACAATGGTGGCTGGACAAAATTAATTTTAAAGGCAATCTCCTGGATGGATCAGTGTTTAAGGAAAAGAAAGCTAAGCTGAATGGGTGCTTTGGTAAAAAAAGCAATCACTCCAGAAGAGAAAATATGTCAAACCTAGAGGGAGAGAAGAGGTCAAATCAGCGCTCAAACTCTAACAGTTTCCTTCATATCTAAGAAATGAGAATCATAGAGTCACAGAATATTCTGAGTTGGAAGGGATCCGCAAGGATCCTTGAGTCCAACTCCTGGCTCCACAAAGGACCACACAGAAATCAAACCCTGTGTCTGAGGGAGGTGTCCAAACGCTCCTTGAACTCCGGCAGATTGGGGCTGTGCCCACTGCCCTGGAGAGCCTGTTCCATGCCCACCACCCTCTGCTGAAGAGCCTTGTCCTAACATGCAGCCTGACCCTCCCCTGACGCAGCTCCATGCTGTTCCCTCGGGTCCTGTCGCTGTCCCCAGATAGCAGAGATCAGCGCCTGCCCCTGCAGGGAGCTGCAGGCCGCCGTGAGGCCTCCCCTCAGCCTCCTCTGCTCTGAGCTGAACAAACCAGGGGACCTCAGCCACTCCTCATACTCCTTGCCCTCTAGACCCTTGTAGCTCTCCTTTGGATGCTCTCCATATCCTTCTTATATCTTTCTTGTGTTTAATCCTTCTTATAGCCTCATGTCCTTCTTGTATTGAGGCACCCAAACGAGCCCCCAGTGCTCGAGGTGAGGCTGCCCCAGGCAGAGCAGAGCAGTACAATCTCTTCCTTGCCTGGCTGGCAGCGCTGGGGCTGATGTACACAGGGTGCTTTTGGCCCTTTTGGCTGCCAGGGCACACTGCTGGCTCATGTTCAACTTGCTGCCAACCAGAATCCCCAGATCCCTTTCCACTGGGCTGCTTGCCAGCCTTTCATGACAAAGTCTGTACATATAGCCAGGGTTGTCCCATACCACATACCGAATCCGGCACTTGCTCTTTAAAGTCCATGCAGCTGGTGGTTACCCAGCCCTCTAATTTGTCAAGATCTCTCTGCAAGGCCCTCAGGGGAGTCAGCAGCTCCTCCTAATTTGATACCAATTGCAACCTTACTTAGTACACATTTAAGCCCTGCATCCAAGTAATTTATGAAAACATTAAAGATAATTGGCCCTAAAATGGAGCCCTGGGGAATCCCACTAGTGACAGGCTGCCAGCCTGATGTAACCCCATTTACTATAACCCTCTGAGTCCAACTCATCAGCCAATTGTTCACCCATCACATCTTTACTAATCGTCTCCCTCAGTATCCGTACCAGGAAGTTTTCATCCAGGTATTTTAGGAATCTCCTGGACCTGTTTGTATCAGCTGTGTGGTATTCCCCATTAACATCTGGCAAGTTGAAGTCACCCCTAAGGACAAAGGCGGTTGATCTAGAGACATCTCATAGTTCTTTAAACATCTTGTTCTAATCTTGAAATTGTACTTGCACCCATTCACTGCCCTTTACCTCTAGTCTTCTCAAAATATGTTGTAAGTGCAGATTTCCCCCTCAAGAAAATATTCTGTCCTTCTTTTGGCTTAACTTCTTAAAAGTCAAATGTAACATCTGGCATTAGATTTTGACAAGGATGTGGACTTGTTAGTTGATATGGCTGTATAAATGAAAAGGTTGAAGTGAAAGAAAATTTCATTTGCATTTTAAAGTGAGTTATTAATTAAGGCAGGGATTCTGTAGGCTATGAAGATTTTTTTTTTTTTTTTTTTTTTTTTTTTTTTTTTATNTTTTTTTTTTTTTTTTTTGTGAAGGCACAGTAGAACCCACTGCAATGAAAATTGCCATCACAAGTACAAGGAACTGGTAAAGAATGAAAATATGCACTTGCTGCTTGGTAGCTGTGAGCTGTGTGATACTATGGCTAGCCCTAATAAATTTAGCATCAATACCAAGAAGTTGTTGTCATGATGTGACACGGGCAAAAGATCATTTCACTCGTGTCCCAGGTCCACTAGCTCCTTATAAACACTCCTTATAAAAGTTATCCCCAGTAGAAAGTTTATTAGTATTGTAGTTTAATTTGTGTATAAAATACTTGTGCGTGTATCATTTGTTCTGCTTCTGTTTTTAAACTGTTACTGGACTGAATTAAATATTTTGTTCAATAATTACAAAGCATGAATGCCAGACTGGGTATTTGGCTGCTGATAAAATTGAAGATGAATTCCATCTTGGAAGACAAATTGACTTATTTTTCATTTGTAGGAAAAACAGAACAAAACAAAACAATGGCAATCACAGGTTAAAAAGGTTGCCCAAAACAGATCTCATTTGCAATATACACTTATTTTACATAAAAGCCAAAGCAATCTGTACAAAGCAGTTCATTCACAGCGAAGACTATGGATATTAAACTAGTCAATTAATCTATAAAGCAAACTTTGTAGTCAGTCAAGCAATTTTTCAGTCTCAAACAAGCCATCTGATGGGAATGTAATTAGATTTGTGTTTCAGCTGTGTGCACTTTTTCTACTGCTTTATAGGCCATAACAAGTTGTTCCCAGGACACTCAAAAGACAAGTCACATTTTCAGCATTCAGTGGAGCCTTGAGTACATCTAGGACACGTCCTGCAGAGCTGCTCATTGTAGTGGTTCAAGGACACCTGGTGCTGTTGGAAAAAATACTTTATTTACAAATATGGATTTAATGAGTTTCTGAGGTGCAGTAAGATGTCCTTTGATCCTGAGAAAGAAGAGCTGATCATCTATACACACTAGTGTGATGCAAACAGGGAAGAAGATTGAATCTAAGGCATGTCATAGGTATCAAAAGCATCCCAATACTGTAGTACTGAAGTGCAAGCTCTTTGATGAGCTATCCGCCATGACTGCAATGTCATTTTGACACATTCCATGGAAAATCGTGGATGAACGATAATTGGTAAGCATCCAAATCACTCTATCATGATAGAGCCGAGCTGACAATTCTCTTTAATAATGCTGTTTTGCTGTTGGACAAAATTAAGCTTTATGGCATTTGGGTTCTGATTGTCCTTTTCAGAATCACTTACAGAGTCTATTTATAATCACTCTGGCATTCTTAGGTTGTCCTACTAAAGCTGTATAGTATTTATGCACCCCTGTTTGTGACCGCTTTATCATGGCTAGTTGATGATGTAGCCATGTCATGTCAGTGCCAGTGGGTAATGGCAGAAGAAATGATCATCTCCACACCCCCAAATGGCAGTCTACTTCTGCATGCTTCTGCCTGCATCACACAACCTTCACTTACCCTTGTGTTTGGTCCATGGGAGTAATACATCAACATATCAATAACACATTGTTTACATGATGAGCAGCCAATTCATCCACTTGAAAAACAGGCTACATTCATGAAACAGTTTCTTCATGGTGGAATTTTAACAAATAAATGCCATGCATTCTCATCTGCCAACTTTTAGGATTTGAAATACTTGAGAATTATAAGTACATGTGAATATAATGACATTTTGTGTTCAGATGAAACTGTACAATGATTCTGCTATATTTATTTATATAACACAGCTTCTCGTCCTGCAGCAAGCATATAGAGAATCTAGGAAAAAAACAGAGCCTGTGCAGAGTACTACCTACAAACAGCTAGCACACAGACAGCTCTTACTTAGGGCACAAACAACCTACTTCAGATAATATACAGGAAGTAGAAAGAAAAACTGGTCAGGAAGTCACAATCATCCTCTCTCCCACAAGAGATCATTTCTGACTCTAAAGAAAGCTAGTTAGTTGTTAATTCACAAGATCATAGCTTATTTCCTTACATGGAGAATCCAAAATGTGAGACTAATTAGGAGAAGGAAAAATATAGTAGTAACCCCAGCCTTACTCATAATTCTGGGGAGGAAAGGAGTTTTGGCTTAGATACTAAAGTATGTTCACTTCTTCTGTACATTAGTTCAAAGCAATTAAAACCTGCCACCTGGCAGTTCCAGATATTCAGTAAAACAAATGATGCTTTGAGAGGCACTCTTGTCATAAAGACTTGCTGTGTCTTTTGTATTTTTCAGTTTAGATGAAAAGTATGTTGGCAGGCATGTACCTTTGTCCTGTACAGATCCAATTATCATGTGACAGAGTTAAAAAGTAATTAGTAAAAACCTCTGTCTTCTAACACACAAAAAAAACTCCATTAAAATGAAGCAAATTTCAGCCAGATGACCTACTGTTCTTGCCTTCACTGAAGAGCATCCCTCCATCATTTTCCAGGCTTTTATATTTGCTTTTCTTTTACCTGTGGCATTTCTTTTACCAATCACTTTGAATTTCCGGTCATCTCCCCCTTTCATTTGTGCACTCTACTTTTTCCTGCATCTTTTTCAACGTTCCAATGGCATTTTCAGCATGGGAACTGAGACCCAGCCAGGAGAGCTTTCAGATCCAAGAAGAGCGGAACACTGTTTGTATCACGGCAACTCACATGCGTAGCCCTGGACTTTGTCATCATAAGGATTTGGTGTAAGTGATCCAAACACAGCTGTTGTGCCAGACACTTCTTTATCTGGCTTCTGCGTGGCAGCCTCAGTGCAGAGAAGAATCTGCACAAGGGACAGAAACCTAGGAGGACAGACACAGGTTTATCAGCAGAGGATATTTAGAAGAGGAGAAAGAAAAAAGTGGATATAAAAAGGATAAGGAGAAAAAGGAAGAAGGTGAAATGAACAGGAAGAAGGGGAAGACTTCTCCCTTCTCCACAAGGAAATAGTTGATTACCCAAGTGCTCTTCTACTACTTTGCAACACTAGACTCTAGGAAGTTCTCTGCTAACTCTTAATCAGAGTTGAGCGTTTCAGACCTGGGACACATTTCAGACCTGGGACCTTTAGTACAGATGATTGAATCATAGAACTGTTTGAGCTGGAATCCCACAGAGGTGTGTGTAATTAGATGGAACAGCAGAGTGGGACAGCAGCTATGTGCAGAGCGGCACACTCACCTTAGCCAGCTAGAAAATCTTTCCTGGAAACCTATTTTATATTTACCCTGGCCTCCCCAAAGAAAAACTGTCCTAAGAGATAATTCATCAAACACTGAAAAATAAAGAGTTAAAGACATCTGTGAATCTTTAATTCCTTTTTAAATTATGACGCTGGCTTTAGTTATACAATCATATACATTTTTTCCCCTTGACCCCTGCTTCATTATGTGCAAAGAATGAACATTTTAGTTATTCTCCCAGCTTCACTCAGCATGTGGTCTATTTACTTTCCACTATTCACTCTCAGAGGCTGTGAGGACAGCCATAAATTTCCTGCTGACCTGTTTTGTGGCTTTCACAGCACATAGATGCTTCACAGGCACTCCTCTCCACAATATTTCCCTGAAAGAAATGAGTGTTATCATCTCCACCCTCCAGCTGGGAAACTGAGGCTCTGAGATAACAGTGTCTGAGACTTCAGGCTGATCCATGGGAGTAGCTCACAATGGGTAACATTTCATATTTTCAAAGAGCAGTTCCCTGTAACTTCAGATACAGTTGCAAATGTTTAAACATTTCTGCAAATCAGCCTGTGAGATCTGAAGCTGGACAATGAAAACAGAGAAAAAAATCACCGCCTGGGAAAAATGTGATTAAAGGAACTGGCCACACAGGAACCCTGCAGTGGAGACCAACTTCAGTTCTCCACAGCAGCTACTGTCTAGTGATGAGATCTGTCTTGTACTTCCCAACTGCAACAGCGCTTTCTGATAAGAAATGTCATGCAACTTCGATAACTGGCAATGCTACTGGAGCATCACAGATACTAAAATGTGCTCTTTGCTAGCGTAAAATCTCATGCTATGCTTGAAGAGGAAGTGCAGGCTATGACAAACAGGACTCTGAAGATCACTGCGCCTTTTCTTGTTGCTGGAGCAGTTACAGATGTTGAACTCCTCATGGAATTTAACTAGAACAGAATGTCTAGCAGCTCTTCAGTAGAACACTCTGTGACTCCCATTATAAAACCAAACACCACACACATTGAAGAAAAGCCACCAGAAAATAATACAGCTTTCAAACTATGTCTTGTAGTGCAAGGAAGCTCTTTCTGTCAAACTGAAATCCAGTTTCTCCAGTGAAACTGGAGTAGGGAGTAAGACAAGGAAGAACTGACATTGGGAGGACTCCTAGGATCCTCCCAAGGAATTCGTTCTGTGGCAAAGATAAAACAATCCAACTCCATATTTTTCAGGTTCTGTGACTTGGGAATCCCTTCAAAGAGCACTGTTCTTTTAAATACATATTTTTCTTCCCAAGCTCTATGACACAGCTTGCTGATCATATGACATTTTGTTGCTTGTATCTAAGAAATTCATTTTTATTGTCTTCTTAGATACTTCTAGTGATTCGCTCTGGTAGCAGCCTTCTGTCTCTCACTGGCTATGCATGTTTTCTCACTGGATTTCTAAAATGTCCTAACAGGGAGTTAACTCCTAAAGAGTTGATAAACACCTCTTCCAAGGATTCTGGTCTTTTGGCTTGTGGAACGCATCTCAAGACTCTTGACCTAGAAATCACAGAGCAATCATCTGTTTCTGGTTATTGAACACATCATTTTTGTTATTTCTAACATGTTACTTTTGATATCAAGGACATATTTTTCCAGCTGAACTTGGTTCTCACATCATTTGTTTGACATGCAGATTTTTATGCATTTTTATGCGCTTTCAAAAAACATATAAAGTAAATAAAGACTGAAAAATGTGAGTTCTTTTCCACTTAAATAGTATTAAAAGTAAATTTGAATCTTCTCAGTTTTCATTTTTCCAGCTGCTATATGGTATGCGGTTCTCATATGTTTAATGTCATTGTTTCTCTCCACTCTTTTTATTGTTCCACATGCCCCGTCTCTGCAGAATCCACACTCATCCATTCTTATACTCATTTTAATCTCCACAGAGAAACACTGGAACACATTGTGATGGTTGTTGTAACTCTTTTGTTGCTGCTCAAAATGTACTGTGTATGAATTTTATATTGTATGTTTTGTTATTAGAGTTTTGCTGGACATGAAGAGGAAGGCTGTTTGTCCTGTCATTGCTGCCACTGTCCTCTACTTAAGGATGTAAGGTGAGATTGATCCCCAGCCAAAGGGTGGCCCAAGGGAGGTTTTAGAGGGACAGTGATGGCTAGGACAGGAGACAGAGAGGAAGTGGGTAGAAACGTAGGCTTAGATGATAATTCAGGTTGGAAGGGACCTCAGGAAGTCTTCAGTCCAACTCTGCTTTGAGCAGAGTCAGCTGTGAGGTCAGACCAAATGGCTCAGGGATTTATCCTGCTTGAGCTCAAACTAAGAGATTCTTGAGAGGAGGGCAGAGGAGAGCATGTTTGCAATGAAGCCTCTGAAATGATGGAGAGATGGAAATTTTTCTGAGATGAAGAAAAGAAAAGAAAAGAAAAGAAAAGAAAAGAAAAGAAAAGAAAAGAAAAGAAAAGAAAAGAAAAGAAAAGAAAAGAAAAGAAAAGAAAAGAAAAGAAAAGAAAAGAAAAGAAAAGAAAAGAAAAGAAAAGAAAAGAAAAGAAAAGAAAAGAAAAGAAAAGAAAAGAAAAGAAAAGAAAAGAAAAGAAAAGAAAAGAAAAGAAAAGAAAAGAAAAGAAAAGAAAAGAAAAGAAAAGAAAAGAAAAGAAAAGAAAAGAAAAGAAAAGAAAAGAAAAGAAAAGAAAAGAAAAGAAAAGAAAAGAAAAGAAAAGAAAAGAAAAGAAAAGAAAAGAAAAGAAAAGAAAAGAAAAGAAAAGAAAAGAAAAGAAAAGAAAAGAAAAGAAAAGAAAAGAAAAGAAAAGAAAAGAAAAGAAAAGAAAAGAAAAGAAAAGAAAAGAAAAGAAAAGAAAAGAAAAGAAAAGAAAAGAAAAGAAAAGAAAAGAAAAGAAAAGAAAAGAAAAGAAAAGAAAAGAAAAGAAAAGAAAAGAAAAGAAAAGAAAAGAAAAGAAAAGAAAAGAAAAGAAAAGAAAAGAAAAGAAAAGAAAAGAAAAGAAAAGAAAAGAAAAGAAAAGAAAAGAAAAGAAAAGAAAAGAAAAGAAAAGAAAAGAAAAGAAAAGAAAAGAAAAGAAAAGAAAAGAAAAGAAAAGAAAAGAAAAGAAAAGAAAAGAAAAGAAAAGAAAAGAAAAGAAAAGAAAAGAAAAGAAAAGAAAAGAAAAGAAAAGAAAAGAAAAGAAAAGAAAAGAAAAGAAAAGAAAAGAAAAGAAAAGAAAAGAAAAGAAAAGAAAAGAAA